>WYDF02075115.1:0-11317 GCA_009867245.2 Adranes taylori | reverse complement strand
GTTGTTTAAAATGTTTGAGTCAAATGGCCAGCAGTTCTAAAGCCATTAGCAGCCTTTTCCGCATTGGCAATGTTGAGGTAAGCTTTTGTAAAAAGAGGAATGAGTTCCAGAGGCGTTAACTTCTCGTAATTATTCATATTCTTGTACGTCTGGGACTCTTTGTGCAACGGACTGTATTAGCAGTCCAAATACAGTTAATTCCATGGGCTGTGTTAGATGGGAAGTATGTTGTGTCTAAGTTATCATATGGATGCCATACTCACGACAACAGTTGTAGATGTTGAGGGAAATATGACTGCGGTGATTATCAAGGATCAATAACTCCAGATTCTCAGGAGTTGATCCTGTGTGTTCCTTAAAATGTTTTATCCAATCGAGGAACAACTACTCATTCCTCCCGCTAGTCTTTGAGCATTTATAAATGCTTTCATTTGGACCCTTTTTTTATACTGGCTTGCATACTCTGGCGTAGGTATATTATCATATGAGGAATATATTGACTAGTAGCACTGACACAATAGCATGTTTTTATATTCGTTCCTCTTTCCGAACTCGTCGCTGCTCCAACTTGTTTAAGTCCGTTTTTAGCAAGAATCTTATTGGGGCTATGAACGCTGTTTATTCCAGTTTCATCCACATTGAAGATTATATGTGGAAGAAACTTGTGTTTCATAGTGGACTGGTTCAAGTTATCGAATATAACTCAAGTTCTTGGTAATTGAAAGTAAGGATCCTATTAACACTTGTAGCTTCTGGGCGTCTGACAGAGACTTCAGGATTTCTTTTAAGAAACCATAGAACCACTCTTTTCCGGTTTCCCTTGAATCTTTGTTAAAAGGATTTTTAATTTTATTTCCTTCTGCATATTCAAATGCAGCTCTCTTTAATGAATGTGGTGTGAATCCGTAAGACAACCTACTGCTTCTAAGTAGGATGTTCTAGAAATATGATCTTTTATTTCATTTTCTTGTTGTGCTGTGAAAACAGGTTTTCTACCCAGTTTCTTAAAACTGACTGAACTAGATTTGTCTGTTTTCTTCACCTAATCTGAAAGTGTCATTACGGGAATGTTGTATAAATGTTGAATAAAGCAGTTTTCCCAGCATAGCAGGAACCAAATTAACCTTAGCGTCTATAGTACCCATAGTAACCACTCAATACAGTGAGTGTGTGCGTGATCTTGAATTAATATGTCAATAGACAAAATTGGTATGAAAAATGGTGCATTTTTACCATTGTACCGTTAGATATAGAATATGTAGAGAAAAGCAGAAGAAAAAAATAGGGGTGAGTGGGGATAAGGAGGAAAGGAGGAAAGGGGGAAAGTAGGAGATTGGGATATATATTGATTGCGTCATCTAGAATATCATGAACCATTTAGTAAGAGATCTTGATCTCTTCACGTGACCTTGATATCAGTGCCACCTACAGGCCCAGTCTCTCCCTACCTACTATAGTCTTATCAGCCGTTTAATTTGCGCATGCGCACGAATTCTGGCTAATTATACTGCGTGTTATTTTTATTAAAAATATACTGAATGTTTTATTTTGATTGTTATACGATTCGAAAATAAATCTAAGTGGAGCGGATTTTAATGATAATCGTGTTTGTGTTTCAAATGACATGTATTTAAATGGGAAAATTTGTATTCCTTATAGAGCGAAGACAAAATGGATTGTATCTTATGGAAAACATGCACAAATTCAAGATTTTGGAGATGTATTTCGGTAACGGTCCGTGTAATGTTTACCTTATAGGTACAGATAAAGTGCTGAGGTGTTTATAAAATCGTTTAACGTGAAATCAGTGCCAGACGTTTTTCCAAGAATTTTATTCATGTCTGGGCATGTTTTGTTTATGTCTAAACGCTTGACCTTGAAATCGATGACTCATCCGATATCGTTATCGTATTCCACGAAATCTAGCTGGACGTTTTCGAAACTTATTTTGTTCTTCTTTTGCAGTCTCATGCTTCGTTTCTATCTCTCTCAAACATACATTGTCTATCTCTCTCGCGCGCACATATTAATACCTCGGCTCTGCTCCGCTGTAGTCATTCTGAGTTCAACCGCGAACGCGAGCACATCTAATTTAATCGCTTTGTGGTTCCTTTTAATATCGTACGGACTTCCGAAATGTAAACATCGGGTCGTTGTAGGTATATAAGGTGCTGGTGTGTACATATAAAATCATTCAGCGCGAAAGCGTGGTCGAGAGCAGACGTGTTTTAGACTGAATTGCTTAGTTGAACTGTACAATTAAAAACACTTAAATTTACATCGGCGGACGGCGGAATAAATTTACAGCGGACTTGTAAATGAAGACCCATGTTAAAAATAGCGATCACCAACAACATTTGGGTACAGCGGCAAATAAGACATGAATGTACCTATACTCTGTTCAAAGCTTATCATTTTTGATGCAGTGGTTGGAAAATATTTCAAAATTACTACAGGAATACGTTATTTTCGTCCCACAACTAAAATAACGGTCACATAGAAGTTCTGGCTACAAAAGCATATAGGCAAAAGCACATCCACCTTCATCCCTACTAAAAAAACAATGATAAACTTTAAAAGAAGCTACCAGCATCCAGAAATTTATTCAATATATTATTAAATTCAAATGACACGTTTAATGACACGTTTGTTTAATAAAGTTTTACGGTTCAGAATGGCATAATTAATATATAGTTGTTCCAATAATTTTAAAGTTTTGGGTTTCAAATATACCCACAATACTTTTAAATTGGCAACAACCGAAAAATCATGATTATGGGAAAGAATATGATCAGCCAAATGAGATCTATCTGGTTTATTTAATCTAAGACACTTAAGAAGCTCTTTGAAACGTGTAGCAAAAGATCGAGAGTCATTCCAATATAACTCAAAAGACTAGAACGCCATTGTAACTCGTAACTACCTAATTTAGAATTCAAGGGATACTTATATTTATTCTTTTTCAAAAGATTAATAGGCTTTAAAACACTAAAGGAAACAAAAATATCAAATTTACCAAAAAAGGAACATACTTTTAATACTATACTCATTATTGCTCCCAAGCGTTTTAATAAAATTAACTTAATAAAGTAAATCAGATAACTCCATGGTAATAGACAACGTTCTATGTGCAAACGAATGGAATGACGGACAAGGAGCATTAGAACCATTAAAACATGAATTCTTCCTAAATATTTTAAACGATACTTTATTGAAGTTATAATTAACCATGACATCTAAAAAGGAAATGCATTTAATAAATAATAATTAAATACATTTATTGACAACTTATCAATTTCAATTACATAACAGTAATGCACTATAATTAACAACAGGATATATGGTTCCTCATAGTTTGTACAATAGGAATGTTATACAAAAAAATAAAAAACAAGAAACACAATAACAGCATAAAAGATTACTAACATAATACATCAAGTCCACATTGTTACAATGAAACATCCTATTGAAATTAAGCAGTTTATGTCCTTGAGTATAATAGTTTGTAACACATCCCCACCCTAATGGTGGCGTGTCAATATAATGGCGCTAACAGATATCTTAATAATAGTTACAACATTAAATGTTTTTCGGAAACAGGTTGCTCGGGCGCCAGGTCAGTTTAAAGTGAGACTGTACTCTGGAACTGATGGTGATGTTCCTTCGGTCCTCAGTGGCTTACTGAGGGCTTAGGTAAACTAAGTAGGTAAATAAACCTGGTGTTCGTGTTCTTGTTTATTACAGCGGGGTGGCTGTAATAAACTTATTCACTAATAAGTGAAACAGCATTAAAAGATTAACAAAACCATGTATTGTGGTTCTACTTATAAACAAAGAAAAGAAAATGGTATATTATAAATAAAATAATCATCCTTCAAAATATAAATCCAAATTCATTTATAGCCTTTATGGCGTTAATCCAAATATATAGTAAATAAGGCACTTAAAGCAAATGGTTTTAATACGGTGGAAGCGTAATAATAATGAAAAAGCGGTGCAAAAGAATTTAGCGATGCTCATATATTACAATAGAGAATGCAGTGGCAAAACAACGAATCAATCATAATCAAACAAATACTAAGGCTGAGGCTATATATACCATCACGGAACAACTGCTATCTCTCAATATCCGGTATGGATCACGGATAGGGTAGAAACATTTGGAATCTACCATTCATAGCAGGTTATAAATCATGTACCAACATATACACAATAAAGAGTAACAGGTAGTAATACTCGGTATTAACTATTCACAGCGGGTTATAAATCATACACCAATATATACACAATAGTAGGTCACAGGGAGGGTATGTATATTCGGAATCTTCTACTCACAGTTAGGAAGGTAGGTATATATAAATACAATTACGAAAAGGTAAATAAATCTCAATGCTTAATATGGAGACTTGAAAGGAGAGGTATGCTCGGAAGTTGCTACTAGATGCAATAGCATCATTGTTTACATAGATTTTAATGTCACAGGAGTCACCAAAACTAACGTCGTATAGAAGCCAGCGTTGGGCATACTCTAGCTAATGAATCTCTACTAGCCACAGTGGAACCTTTGTTTACGTAGGTGCCGCTGTTACCAGAGTATCAACAACTAATCCTTGTTTACATAGATTAGCGTTTGACACATGCTAGTGTAGGTAACGGAAAAGGTAATCACAATCAGTCACAGTATCACTCTTGTTTACATAGGTGTCACTCAGCATTAACTAACCCTTGTTTACATAGATTAACATTTGACGCCTTCGTGTAGGTAATGGAAAAGGTACTCACTATAGGTTGTACTAGCGTCCTTGTTTACATAGACACCATCACTAACCCAACACTCAAAACTAGCCCTAGTTTACATAGGCCAGCATTTGGGTGCATACTAGTGAATATAACAGAAAAGGAAATACTATTAGTTACTATAATATCGTTGAAACCCGAGCAACTAAATCCAGCTCTTGTTTACATAGGCTGGCCCTAGTCACACTTTAGCGGTTTTATTCACAACGACGGAAATACTATTAATCTTAATAGCGTCCTTGTTCACATAGGCACCACTGACACATGAGCACCTAATACCAACTCTTGTTTACATAACTCAATATTATATGCATTTAGTAAGTAGGATATTGGTTACGGAAAGATCAAAAGGAAATACAAATAATTCAAAATCCATATAATCAATAATAGTAATAAACGGTATATCTAACTATGTAGCAATAAGCGGTATAAGAATTATTTTCTAAAATGATATTTTCAAAATAATGATTTTTCCAAAATCACTTTTCAAAATCACTTTTCAAAATTGCTGTTACCAAATATATAAAACGGTGACCACGCTCGGCTGCTGACTCCTGTTTTCGGACTCGGGAGGGCCGAAGACTATCTTAGAAATTCGCTCTTTTGTATAGGACCAAGCACACACAACACATACGCTTGTGTAGAACAGTGGACCCTACCACAATCTATGTATTAACATATCCTACTCTAATATAGTATTAAACATTCAGATTTACAAATAATTATATGCGAATATCGTATACATTATTTGTTAACTGTGTTCAAGAAATTCTGGCCCAAACATAAATCTAGTAATCTGAAAATGATGGAAATCTTTGATTTATTAAGCTGCTGGGAATCTACCATTTTTTCTGAAATAATCTTCACCACTTCGTCGTTGCGTACCGATGGTAACAAACTAACTACATCAAAAAATATATACTAAAAGAATCCTTAAACTCAATACACTTCAATTCATCCACCAATTCAATTAAATTTTTCACAATGTAGATTGAAAGTGGAAAGTGAACAGTTTTAAATTTAACCACTTAGTGATATCATATGTCAAACTCTCACAGCACCCAATAACAGGTCTAAAAGGTAAGTCAAGGATCAGATTATCAATGGAATCGATGTTTTTAATTTTATGTACCTTAGGATATTTACGTGAATGGAGATTTTCAATAAAGAATGTTTAAAATTTTCCGGTATGTCTTTTAGAATCAAAATTAACTCTTTTTTATATTTTGGAGAAGGATCCGAAAATGAAATGGTGTAACAATCAGAGCCCAACGGGTTTCATTTCAAACCATCTTAAGCAAATTTAATCTTTCAACTATTATTTTACAATATCCATTATCAACTGTCAATTCTTCAACTAATTGGAAACAGTCAGCAAGGAGAGCAATATGACATGATCAACTAGATCAATCAGCAAATGAAGTTATTCAATTTCAATTATTAAGGTTACCAATTTCAATAAATAAATTTAAATTTCAAAATAAGTAATGCCTTTAGCTGTTCCATTATGAACACCTGTTACTAGAACACAACCACCGTTATCTCTATTAACAAAACAATAAACCAACAATACAAGTGTCATTTTTTATTTCACACGGTGGTTGGAAAGAAAAACCAAATTCTCTAGAGGAATACTTTATTTCCGTTTACCTTTGAATCCACGAAAGCGCCCAATTATTAATTGTGTGACTAGTGACACTTGCAGCATTTTTTAGAAACATGTTATTTTGATAAATAAATTGGGTAAAGTTAATTTTTTGTGAATTTATAATAGAATACATTATATTCATATTTCTGAGCATATTTCTGTACAGTATAAAACTCAAAAATACTGCCCAATATTACTACAAGGTGGTTACACTGTTATATAGTTTTAATTAATACATCTCATAAATTCTAATATAATTTGTCCGATAATTTTTTTATATTTTCTAATATTATAAATGTCTATTTTGAAACTGAAGTTAATTGCTGATCACTTCATGACAACATATAATGAAAACATTTAAAATACATCTACAACTCATTAATAATATCATAGCTTAGAAAACAGAAGAGATAAATTAAAATCTATCAATGTACATAACATATCTACAACAGGAAGAGTGTTATTCTTCATATTATCTATCGGCTTTTGTAAGACTGGCAAAAATCTCCAGCAAAATTATATTAATCACCTAAGTTTTCTGATCAAATCTTGAAATACCTCAGGGTTATTCTAACACTATTCGAAGCACTTCAGCAAGTTCTGGTGTATACAGTTTTGTATTTAAATTTTCGTCGACTTAAAACGTAGCAACTATTGTACATTATAATTTTGTGTTTAATTTACAGCTTTTTGTCACTACTTTAAATGAACATAAAAGCGTTTTTTTAAAGTAGGGCGAAATACTATCAGTTTTAGCAGAAATACAATTGTTTATTGTTGAACAATCAAATTCTCATCATTAAATTTGGTTCTTATGAACATCTGTGACAAATTCCCACTCGGGACGTTGCTAATATGGAAGTCCTAGCGATTGTCATAAATGGCGTAAACAAATTCTTATTACTTCAGAATTTACTAATATCACTGCCCAACTGAGGGCACGGGTAGCTACGAGTACGTGGGTTGCCCAGGACATTCTGATCTTGCGGGCAGCTGAAATAAACTTTCTGCTAATTAGTGAAACAGCATTAACGATTTAACAAAATACGTCTGTTGATCTTCAAAATACAAACAAAGAAAGAAGTGCAAATTTAAATATCAATTAATTAAATATAAAATCAAACAGTAGCGCATTAATGGCAATTAGCGAATAATAAATTAAATAATAAATCAATCAATGAAAGCGAAAAGTTATATACAAGCGGTGTACATAAAGGGGTGCAAACTCACGGTGATATGATAAAAAAATAATAACTATGCGGGAATCATGTAAAAGTGGGGTATAATACAACGAGTATGTGGTGGAGGGGGGCTCTGTATTAGCACAATAATTCGGACAATGATGATGACAGTTATATTAGGAAATCACTATAGTTCACAGTAAAACCGCGGTTAACGTTCGGTACTACCGCTACCGAGGGACTCAGACTAGTAGCGGTTAGGTTTCGACTATTGTCGCTGACTGTCGCTCTGCTTACACCTCGGCTTGGCTGGTCGTTGTCTGTTGCCCTGAAGCTGCTGATGCTTCGAGTTCATGAATTGAACTAAAATATTTTACCCAAATTCTCGCTATTGATAGACATGAGCAGTCATACAAGTTTATCTCCGCTATACGGGCCAATGGGTAGTCAGCCATACATTAATTATTTCCTGATACGATCTCCTACTCATTGCAGTGCAGCAACAGGAGTTTATCTACCAGCGACGACAAGCCAATGCGTATATACCAATTACTAGCCGACGCTGCTTCCAACACAGCTTTTTCCCTTACATCTTGCAACACAGCTTCCAATACAGCACGTTCCCTGTAGCATGCATTAGCTATTGCTAATGTGTGTATGAGTGAGTCAGCAGCGAACAACAATCAGACGCAATTTATTCGTTTAATTTATTTGCAGTAACATGCTATGTTACATGTCATCAAAATCTAGATCTTACGAGCGTGCAATGGATAGGAAATCTTAATTCGTTCTCTGATTTGTTATCAAAGTCTTTTTATAGAATGTTCGTTCTTTTATATGATTGTTATCGGATAACAAATTCAATTTAAATTAGTTCATTTAATTAATTTAACAATTTATCCTCTAATATAATAACAATGGCAATGAAATTAAATTCTATTTATTGAAGATTTTTGCGCTAAATCTTATAAACGTTGAGCAAAATAAAGCAGACTGATAGATTACGCATACCTACATTGGTTGTTTCAAATCATAATTTCGTTGCAGTTTTTTATATATACCTTGGTTTTTACCCCTTTTATATATATATATATATACCTTCGTTTATGGTTTTGAAGAGAGTTTTTTTTTATAAAACTTCTACGACGTGTGAAATGGACAATTTTTATTACTGTCTTAATTCCTTTTGCTATTTCTAAGGGCTTTAACTGAAATTCTCTTATTGGTTTTGAAAAGAGTCATTATTCTTGACGTATATCTTCCACCCATCCCACGATTCACAAGGAGTGTACCTGCGCTAATAACTCGCATATGAAAGGCCAACACAGCCTAATATCAGCCGTCGAGTTACGTGTATGCATAAACATAGAGTATAGTTCTCCTAATTTCGCCTTGTGCGATATAATACGTAGTAATTCTGTATTGTCGCGCGTGCTCATGACGCTCAGCGGAAGAGGAACGAAAAGCAGCTAAGAGTGAAAGCAAACCTATGGAACGCCGATTACAGTATATAATCAGAGCGATTATGTTAAAATTAAAAACTATATGTAGATCAACAAACTTTAATTATATTTAGCAAAAATGCTGCAATGAACGCATTAGATTTTCACCAAAACTCCAGAGGATTTACGGAAAACGAGAAAATTACTAGGTGTGATGCAAAAGAAGTTCCACACTTACCAAATGCCGGAGGAAAAACAATTAAAAATAGAAGAGGAGTTCCCCAGTACATAGAAGAAACGGAAGTAGAAGAAGATCTGACAAGCAAAGGTAAATCAGCCCCTTAGTAGAGCGGCTAAGCAACGCATGCAAGAAATTTCCGGTAATTTTAGTTAACACAGAGAAAACTGAGAAAGGAAAGAAAATCTTTCAAATGAGTATACATATTGCTACAGAGCCAAAGAGAAGGCCTACAAGATCAGTACAAATCTACAGGCGTCAGAGATACGGACATGTGCAGTACAGATGCAACGCAACACATATTTGCATGTATCGTGCTAATGCTCATCCACTCTAGGAGTGCGACCAAAAAGATTAAACACCCATATGTGCAATTTGTGCAGGGGACACACAGCAAATGACTGGAGTTACCCAAAAAATCTAGACCAAATCAAAAATTTCTGGAACAACAGACGCAGCAACAAGTTAGAAGCATACATGGAGTTTCATACTCCCACATAATTCAAGGTACAGCCGAAAGAAGTGAGCAGATAACCTGGATAAAAATTAAACAAATATAATAAGCATCCTACCAGAGATAATAAAAACTACTATAAAACCCTGAATCGAGCTTAAGTCATCAATTAAAATTGGAAAGTGAAACGCTAATGGTCTGAATAACCGACTGGATTAATTGAAAACGTTCATGTGGGAGCATTAACAGCTATGCTTGTTTCAGAAACAAGGGTAAAAATAGGCGATAGAAGGGTTATCCCAGGATGGTCTATAATCAGAGAAGATAGGCCTCTCAGCTCAGAAGGTGGTGTTGCCATAGTCATAAGAAATAAATATAGCTATAATAAGGTTCGGATGAATCCGCAGAACATTGAGACTGTTGCAATACAAATCAGCATAGGAGGCATAAAGCTGACGATGGCGGCTATGTACCTGAAACCAAATATAATACTCATCAGGAGGACATGGATAGAATAAAGAAATATAGTAAAACACTAGCAGGCGAAGACCTAAATTCCAGATATATGTCAAAGAATAGCAGGATAAATAATCCAGAGGGGAAACATATATTTAGCTATGGGAAAAACAGGGAACAAGCTATCAAATCGTTGGGCTCAGGAACCCACTTCCATTCCACCTACTCCAGGTAAAATAAGAGACGTAATAGACATTTTCATACTCCATAACGTAAACAAAGAAATATTGACTAAAGTGCACTATAATATAATCTCGAACCATCTCCCAGTAATAGCCAAGATGAAAAACTTTAGTTTAAATCTAAAGCAGCAGTGAAGAGGGTAAACTGCATGCGATATATCTACGAAATTGTCAGTAGCAATTAAGACAGTAGCAGAAAATATATAAACAATAAAATAAATTGAAAGAGAAATAGTCCACAAAAGAAAAAAATCGGTGCAGCACAATGACAGCCGAGCATGAAAATAAGTAGTCGCTAAACTACGAAATAAAGGCATTAATAACAAAGAAAAAGCATCTATGAAATAGTACACACACAAGGCACCCGTAGGATAAAGCTAAAATGATAAGGCTCCAACATCATATTAAAACAATGCTCTAGAAAAAGAAATATGGAATAAAACTGTCATAGACGCATGTGAACAAGATTATGAAGAAAAACTATCAGTGGAAAAATCAAAAGTTACTAGCATTCTACAGAATCTACACGTACGCAAGGCTGCAGGAGAGCATGAAATTCAGGCCGTAGATACGCTACTGGCGGCAGGCAGTAGAAACACAGATTATAAATAAGATAACAATCTGTGGCTACTATCCAAACTCATTGAAAACGCAATCATCATAAAGGACAAGAACACAACGGATCCGGAAAATAGAAAATACTTTGTTAAACAGCTTTTGGGTTTCGTGAAAAATTAACGACGGTCAAATAGGCTGCTCAATTGGACGCAATTGATATAGCAATCTATATCAGTGACTTAAGCTCCCAAATAAAATCAAACATATCCTTATATGCTGATGATACTAAGATCTATGGTAA
>WYDF02075114.1:10464-24655 GCA_009867245.2 Adranes taylori | reverse complement strand
TTAAGTTCATCAGCCGGTGTTGAACGTGGTATAATTGGCAGAGTTTGTCGAAAATCACCTGACAACAAAATTAGTGCACCACCGATATTTTATTTTACGGACATCCATTACCACTACATTTGATTGGTAGCCTATTATAGAAGCGATAACAGCTACAACAAACAAAGATAGGCCGACTCAACAATGCAAAATTTGTTGTTCACGGAAACATGCAAGCGGCATAAAAATTCGAAACGAGAGAAATACTTTTGTCCGGATTGTGATGTAGGATTGTGTATTGAATGTAAAAACGATATTAGATGTATTCACTTCTTG
This sequence comes from Adranes taylori, assembly GCA_009867245.2. Lineage (NCBI taxonomy): Eukaryota > Metazoa > Arthropoda > Insecta > Coleoptera > Staphylinidae > Adranes > Adranes taylori. The sequence goes on along the minus strand of WYDF02075114.1, from coordinate 24,340 downwards.
GATTCTAATGTAAAGATCCTTAAACATTTGAAATATATAATCTAAGCGAAACGCTATTTATGGGATAGGTGCAAAATACGTACAGCACACAGCTCGCATCTTTTAGGGACCGCGGGGAGATAAAACTTCTCCGCGGAGTAGAAGAAATTGTTGATCATGAAAAAACCGAGGAAGGTTCTCGTGTAACACAGTTTTTGCGTCCATGTAATAGAGGAAGATCATTGAAAAAATCATTTATGCAATGACCTTTAATGAGTAAGAATAAGCTAGAATAACTTTCTCGCGAAGGTTTCGTACGTGAGAAGGCAGCATGATCGGCCGAAAATATATAAAAAAAATTGTGGCCCGGGGCTTATGATTTTCTTCGATTTGAAGTAGTTACTCGCGTATTTTGTTCGGCAATTTTTGTCGTGAGAATTATGTCTGGAATACAAATGTGAGTAAATATTGATTTTATTATATATTTTAAACGAACTGAAATACTTTAAGTTCTTTTGTTTTTTTCTCAGTAAATGATTAATTTCAATGTAATTTAATTTCCATTTCAAAATAAGCTAACAAACAATTATCTTTTGTGTAGATGTTGATAACAAGTTTTTATATTTATTTGTTGCTTAATAATAAAATATTTCAGTTTATTTTATTTTATACCTTTGCCTATGCCTCATTTAATAATACTTGATCGTTATTATTTTTGTTACGAATTAACTAAATCTTAACAAGTATGTTTTATTATTTACCAAAACTCACAAACCCCATTTAATTATGAGTGTATATGTAATACATTATTATAGTGTTTAAAACCTTGTTGCGTTTTATTTAAATTCATTTAATTTAATTCATAAACCGTACTTATTTTAGTAAGGTTAAATCTTTGGCTTTTTTCAAGCAAGGGTTCTAATCATTCTTGTTTAATTACGAATTCGATTACTCTGTGTATTTTTTTAAACCTTAAATAATAATTTATCAATTTTCTCCACACCTATTGAAATTATTACTTTGATTGCGGTTGAATTGGATGGGTTATAACTGGAAATAGGTTCACACAATCCCATGTTCCAATTTTAAACATGGCAATATCATATCAAAACTACTTACTGAATAAATTTAATTTATTGTATTAATAAATATATTCAATTGAAAAGAAGAAAAACGTAACAATTTTTTGATACAATCTCTCACCAAAATCCGACTGTTCAGTGATTAATAAATGTACTAAGTTTTCATAATGTTCAATTTTGGTGAACTAGTAATATTATTGCACTTTCATTTTGCTACTTCTGTTTACAAATATACAGGTCATTTATCATAGAACAGGATTTCTCAATCGAAAATGCAGCTGAAACCTATATAATTTTTCTAACTCGGATCACTAATAATAATTCTTAATTCCTTTTCTGCTAGAAAACAAATTTATTGCAAACTTGTAATAATTATAATAAATTTTCATGGGCACCACCAATGGTCCGCGGAACACCGGTTAAGAAATACTGTCCTAGACTACATTACACGCAACATTCACATCCTTAATGACTTCTGTTACGAAATTTGATCTTACTAAAGCAGGAACGAGGTTATGCTTTAGACCACTATTCTGCTTCTTTGATTCTGATTGATTCTAACAAAACAATTGCTAATTCATAAGTTCTCAGGGGTTGGCAAGAAAGTCGTAAATTTCTATTTTTCATTTTCTATTTAATAAAATAAAATAAGTGAATTGTTACTGGTGCTTACTTTGAAGAAAATCAGATTCAAGAATGCACCTTTGCTCGCTGTTCAGGAAAATAGGTTTGCTCACTTAATGGTGAATTATGCTAGGTGAAACGCGAGAAGTTCCTCATTTGAAAACAACTAGTAGAAAACCCAAGAAGCGTGTCGTATACTGTCGGTGTACAGGCACACACACACACATTTATGAACAAAGGTTCCGATAACTTATTGGTATGTCGTATACCTGAAGCGGCATGACAGCAATATAGGCGGCATGCTTTCAGTTTTCTTGGCGGCATCATTTGAGTATCTTTTTTTCTTTGCGAGTGGCATTCGTTTGATTATATTTTTCCACGTTGAGTGGCACGTTAAATATTTTACGGAATATTTATCCTTTACGAATAAAATTTCTAAGTATATATGTGTTATGTCGAAAATTGCAATGAAAAGAGTATTTTAATAATTAGTTGTAAAAATTGGGGCAAGATGGACACGTGTTTCTAGCATAGGATTATAGCTGTTATCTACACATTTTCTTATTCCAAATATAGGTGCAAGGTCTCATTGCATCAAACTATGTTTTATTTTAAATTCTATTGGGGGACAAGGGGGTTATAATCTTGTATATTCTAACTCAGTAAAACAATAACTTTGATGGGAATAAATAAGCTTAAGCAATAAGAGATCCAAGTGGCTATAGTTGGGAGGAGGGGATAAGCTAAAACCCATACAAAAATCCAGCTTCCAACAGTGTCACGTCAGAGAGAACAACTCTCCGCCCTATATTATACCTGGCAATATTTACAATTGAATTAATTGTTCTCCTTTGAATCGTTTCATTTACTTACCAAATATGAAGTCATTAAATAGGACAACGAATAATTAGTCTCAAGAAGTTTAATTTACACAATTAAACAATTAATTTGATTGTTAGACAATAATGTTTATGTAACTAAACAAAATTGATAAATTTATAATAACCAAAACCAAAGGTTCTTTATTTAGCTATTTACAAACCCACCCTACTAAATGGTAGGTTTATTAAATACAAACCCACCCTAGTAAAGTGTCCTGACTTTTTAACGCGACAGATATGGTGGAGGCGTTAGCAGAAGGTCTTATTTTATCACCAGATGCTTGTATGATTTTTGACATTATAGAAATCAAAAATTTGTTAGGGTCAAGTCTTTTTAATATCTATTTGGAGGATTTAACTTATGTGTTACGTTTCTAGACCAAGTATAAACATTTATATTAAAATTTGGGGCAACAGTTTCTGAATTCCTGAAATAATAAAACTCAATGAATTTTAACATGAATTTCAGGAATTTACTATCTTTTAGCTAGCATAACTTATGAGTATTTAATGTACACAAAACATCTACAGTAGAACTAATAGAAAAAATACTTTTCAATTTCTACCACGATACAATTTATGTTCGTCGATAAATATCTACATTAAATGTAAAAGTAATATGTTCCCTTAGTTAATAATACGTATATAACTATTAAGTTTATCCCTTTATTATTAAATTCCGCAAGTCTTATTATATCATTCTTACATTAAATTAAATTGCGGAGATTTATTTAAACGAATTAATGTCACGCAAATGCATTTTTCCTCGCGACAATTCAACGAGAAAAGAGCCATCCAGTGATAGAACGGAACAGAGTAGAATAATATAAGAATCAACTCGCTAAGGACATTACAAATCGACTTTTTTTCCTAACCTAACCCAAATATCTCGCTCTTTCAAGAGAGCATTTAAAGGAGAATTTCTCTCTGCGCTTCTTCTATACTAGGGAACTTAAAGCACACAACTATTTGGTTTAATCGTACGCGAGGCAATTTGTCCTCATACCGATTGAGGAAGACCTAATACATCCAGTTAATGCAGCAGACGACGAGATTATCATTATTATTATTATGATTATACTAGGCGGTAGAGGGCATATACGAACGAGTGACATAGCTACTTGTTACTAAATCTCAAATTGTAACTCCATTCACGTTTCTTATACTTGGAACGTTGACGAGAGTGCTAGAAATTCAGGAATTGTTGGCCCAAATTTTAGTATAAATGTTGCAATAAGTATTTATACTACAAAACATAGCACAAAATGACATTAGACATTTAAAATGTAGGAGATAGTGGAAGGGAAGGCTAGAAGAATATAAAATTAAAAGTTTGGGTGAAAAAGTGTAAAGAGGAATTAATGGAGAAAGAGGGAGGTGAGGGAAGAGAAAATGAGGGATGTGATAAGGAATGGATATAGAAATTATGGGGAATGAAGTAAGAGAGGAAATAGGAGAGAAGAATAGAACATTAACAAGAAGCATAAATGCAGAATGGTAAGGAAAGAGAGCGTGCCGGAAGAAGGGAAGGAGGCTCTTGGGTAGCGAAAAGGTGTGATCATTACGATATTCTGAGTTGGACGGGAAGTGAATGTAAACATGTGAAAATGATAGTGAAGAAAGCAGGAATAACGGCAGAGAGATTAGGGAGCGCGTGGAAGACTAAATTTGCAGACTTGGTAAAATTAGGTTGAGAATTCTTGAAGTATGTATCGAGAGTATAATATTGTATGGAGCAGAGTTATAGGCGGTAAGGGAGAGAGAGAGAGGAAATAGAAAAGATGGCAATAAAATGTGAAAAGGATTTTGGGAGTTGATAAATCAACTCCTAGTGAAGTTATGTTCCAGGAAGTTAATGTAGCTACACAAGAGCACTTAATAAGTCAATTTATACAAGATTTTATAACCAATTATGGCAATTACACACATTTACATAATGTTCCTATTTCGTTACATTTAATTTACCTACTAAAGGTAAATTGGTTTTTATATCACTCCTATTTATAAACAAAATATTTATAATTAATTAGATTTGAAAACAATAATGATGAAATACTAAAATGTAATGAACTTAGCGTCTATAATAACATATGAGTATTGAGCATTAGAATGGAACTAAATTAAAATCAGGGCAATGTTTATTTTCTATAACAATACCACAATAAAGTACAAAAGTACTTATACATACTATGATGTTGACAGAGCAAATAAATCACTCAGTGGTAGTACAGTCGATCACATACGGCTGAAACTTGTATGTTCAGCGCTACTCATACTGATACGCCAAGATAATATTATTTAGCACCATAGTCGCTTAGCGCTATAATTATTACGCATGCACCATCTCTAGTAGTCATATCGAACATATTGTTACGAAAAAACATTGTTTTGCATACTGCTTTCGATCTATTTGTTAGCTTCTAAGAGTATACAATAGTTAAGAATCATTTTTTATTTCAATTACTCATACATAGAAGTAAAACATTTTGAAGAAAACCATTTTATACTTAATCATCTCTAATTAGCATTATCCTATAGTCACAAAGAATCAGGATTCATCTGTGCGAGATATTCTATGAGAACTGATGCTCAATACGACATCACCTCTGGATGCTAGGAATAACTAGAGAGGTTATATGAGATTCCATATAGGTTTTCTCCTAAATAAGAAAGATATAAATAACCCTATAGAACTTTTGAAAGAAAGTAGTGGGACACTGCCGACCATCGCCCCGGCGATCAGTCCTTAAAATACTATATACATCAGAAGGAGTCTCAGTTAAATATTGGTTTCTACAATTTAATTCAAAAGCAAAAGTGCTGTCAGTTTCTCCACTGAAATACTAACATGTGAGTACAATTTGATTTATTTTTAAATGTTGGAAAAATAATCCAACATAAAAAAGCATTTATCTTTTAGAAATTAAAACTATCTAAATAATTCAAGTGTACTACTAATGAAAAAATTAAATTTGTTTACTAAATATTGATGCTTGATTAAATAAATTACAATTGAATAAGTTGCTGTAAAAAGATAAATCATTTTAACTACCATTGTTTTACTGCTCCCGCACGTTAGAAGAAAGATGCTTTGTTTTTATATTACGCGAGATGTGTATTATAAAAAAATGTAAAGATGTGTCTTAATGTTAGTAAATATTTTAATTTCTGTTTAATAAAGTAAATTCTGAAGCGTCTTATTTAATTCAATGGTATATAATTATATGAATTTATTAATTATAACATCGTTCTGCGTTTTATTATTTTGTTATTAATGCTCCGTTATAATTAAATGAAAACGTAATTAGGAAATCCTTATTAGCTAAGCGACTAAAATAATTCTGTAGAGTATAACATCTCGTATTTATTCGTTAGGTGAAAGGGTAATTCTGTGATTGCAATTATCCACAGGGTAACTCTTCCAGCTAACCGTTCCCGGGAGTTACGTAAAAATTTTAACGTAGAAATATCATTCGTAATCTTGATTCCATGCGCCACTAATGTCCCGTTTCAAACAAGCTACTGTTGTAAATCCATAAGCATATCCTTCTGCTCAAAACAATTGGCTACTTTACAATGATAACAAAGTCGTTTGACCAACACTTGCTTTGGTAGGGATTTTCTGAACAATGCAAATAACCTCAGCTTATCTCAGAACAAACTTTTTTCTCCAGACTATTGCATGATTCCAATCAGATCCATTTATTCACACATACAGTGATAACAGCACGCTGTATTACCTGTTAATCATAACCAATTAGCGATGGTTCCTTCTACTGCGTATAACTAATACAACTTACGTCATTGGCTTCGTTTTTATCCGACTGCAAAATTTATCCGACGGGAAACATAACGCTGCTTTTTGTTTCTCATGGTGAAATCCTAACGTAAGTACGATGTTTGAAGTGTTTTTAAATTATATTTTATTTCATAAGGAGAAGTTAAATGAAACTCTACGTGTTAACTAATATTTGCCCTTCTTGCAAATAGTTCGTCTCGCATACAACATGCTTAAGTGATAACCACCTTTAACGAAATCTAGCCATCCTGAATAATTTAAATATTTTTATAAGTATTAAGCGCACAAACTTTCTACCATAAAGCAAAATTGGAGCGAGAACAAATTGCCTCGCCACAATATCATTTGCATATCCTTTAATCCAAATCTTCTCCTTCCCTCTGTTCGTCGATTCCACATCGCACTCTCCAAATCACTCAGATTGAATTCCGTATTTACTTTGCTACTATTTAACTATTGTTGCTTTACGTTATATATGTCATATACTTATATATTTCTTCTTATATATTTACCATCTACAAAGGTGATCATTTTTTGTGACCTTATCATCTAATATGTTCATAAATTTTTTCCATTCACTGAAGGGCAGGTATTGTATAACGGCCTTCGTCTAATAGTGAATTTCCTATATATTATTTGTGACTATTTTGCTCCATATATCCCATTTACAAGACCCCCTACAGTGTAGGGGGCTTGGCTACTAGAGAATTTACTATATATTATTGTATAGCTGGATTTCGTCTAATTGTGAATTTCCTATAAATAGTTTGCTTTATACATTCCATTTTCAAAAACCCCTACCGCGTAGGAGGGTCACATTATCCACAACTCTAGTTCATATTATTTGTTTTATATATCTCATTTACGGTATCACAAGACCCTATGAGGGGGGTCCCATTCTCCAAAACTCATCATTCTCTAGTTGCATTCTCTACTGGTAATTATATAAGAAGTATTGTTGGAGGACTCAAACATGGCTAGACTCAGAATGATGATACATTAATCCCAAATTCATTTGTTTCAAACACTAGTTTAAAAAAGTGTGATAAACTGAGTTATTACTCTTCGAATACCTTTGCTTCTTTGTTATATTATTAGGCAAAAGCTTGTATAAATTTAACTACGATCATTTGAGCACGGTAAGCAAGTGGCTATTAAAATTAAGTAACTAGACAACGCTGTAAGTTATTATATAAAATTTAGAAATTATGTTCATCGTAGGCATTTATGTATAGAGATCTTCTCCATAATAATAATAAGAATAATTTTGTTAAGAACACTCCTGTGTTTGGCTTAAAGATAAGTTGGGCTGAACGAACTTCTTCATCAGCTATTGTTTGTTCCCTTTAAGTATAGCTTCAAGGTTGAGTATGGGAAAACACGAGAATCAATTATAATATCAATGAAATGTGCAGTTAATTAAATACTTATTATCATATTGTCGCATTTATTCTAGGTGCGACATGGAATTAGGCTAGTTTTTCCAAACTCCTGTTGTTTGAAAAAAATTATAAAAATGTTCTATTAAAATGTAGCTCCAAAGAACTGGAAAGAACAATCAAACGCCACAAATCGAGTTTTTAATTTAATAAAAGACCGATGCCTATTTGAAAGGAATTAAATGGTCCTTTAGGAATTAAATCATTAGAACAATGCGTAACACAATTAAAGATAAAAGCTATTAAGAAAATAAAATTCTATTATCAATCAACAAATTATTAGTGCAATGTCACAATTTAATTTAAGTTCGATAAATAATGGTTCAATACCTCTTAAATATTTTAAAATAAATTCACAATTGAATTCTGATAAAAGATGGCTAAGTATAAATCGTTTAATTACGAATAAAATTATTAGCAATACTGCTGCATTATTTTAAGCAGTTGATTCAGAAGATTCAGCATAAAAATGATTAGAAGTACACTACAATTATTACGTAAGTTTGCGTCATTAAATAAATATCGATTATACATTAATCAAATCTACTTTAACTTGTTATTTCTAATCTTCATGAGTTTAATATTTATTTCCACACGTTAATAAATTAAATGATTTATTACTGATTGATTGCGATTATTTCTCTAGTCTGATAAAATAGTTAAGAATGATGTAGACTTACATGACTACACTGAACTGATTCTGCTTGTCGCATAATTACAAACGACAAAATTAATACATGATTTCTTACTTTACTTGAAGTTTTAATGAATACTGAGAGGCCCGAGTCAAAGTGAATATGGAGCGACTTCAAGCAGCAAAGTGTTGTGCACTGTTTAGATTCAAGAATTGAAAACTGAAAGGGGAACTGCCAAGAATAAATTGAGTCTCCGCTTGTATACTTATAGCCGCAACAAAAGAAGAGAGGGCTGATACTCGTTTACAAAGACGCTCGGTTATGAAAACAGTGAGTCTCTCTCTCTCTCTCTCTCTCTCTCTCTCTCTAACTAGTTAATTCTCTATTGCTCTCCTGTCTTGAAAGTTCTGGAACAACTTGGCTAACTACTAATTCTTTTTGCAGTTTGAAGACTGAATCGACCCGAAGAGGTCCGGAGAGTAACGGCTGTAAATAGCTACTATTAGGAGATGAATGAAATGGCTGCTATGAAGCGTCTATCAACGTAAGTTCTATAGAGGTTAACGAGTAAATCCCCAGAAGCTTGATGGCAATGAACAGGAACATTTGCCTGTCTATTATATGAGACGATTACGTGTGAGGTAGACACATGTATGTGTGAGGCAGGCGCATGTAATTCGTTTTACGTTAAAAAAGATTTCGTAAAAACGATTTAAAAGCTCCCATAGGGAACACACAAAGGATTTTTTTGCTGAACCTAAGTTGGTTTAAATTTTTAAAATATAATTATGAATTAAATAAAATAAAATCAGAATTAATTCCAAATAAATTCTTGATTAAATTAAAGTGTTGAATTTAGTATCGGAAATAAAATTAAGAGAGGAGGCCTCGCGGTACGCAGTAAATGGTAATAAATTCAATAAGTATTTTGAGTATGATGTCTTTAAGTAAATTAAATTAAATCGGCAAGCAATATTGATTGAATTAAATTAAAATGAATTCCTAGGGTATGATTCATATATGATTCTCTCATATATGATTCGCAATTTTCGATGATTGCTTGCTTAATTAAGAACAACTATTATAATTAATTTCTGGTTGTGACATTGCAACGATATCTATTCTCCCAATATGTTTTAATTCCTAGGGTAACTGTGCATAATTATAAAATAAGTTTGTGAGGTTAAGAAACCGCAAAATTTGTAAGTAAACAATTAGTATATTTATTTCAGAACAAATTTGACAATTCAGTTACGCCATTTTGATTAATTTAATCGAGCATGTTACTCATGCTCGATAATGAGTCATAATCGAGCATGAGTAACATTTTGCTTTACTAATTTTGCATGACGTTATGTATTTAAATGCACGAATATTTATTTCACTGACACATATGCATTTCCTTCATTATCAAGACATTTTGTTAAGTTTAATCAACTCTTTCATTCCATTAGCCTTGATTCATAAAAGACAATCTGCTGTTGTTAGGAGTGCGCAGAACTAGTTAAATTTATGTTGATCTCATACAATAAAATCAGTAACGTCCTTGTAATCCTACTAGTGATTTATTTATTCAGTGCTAATAATCTAGGCGCATTATAACTTCACATATTCTGACTCGATAAAAAGTATAACTTTATTCATTAGTAGAGAAATTAAAGCAAGTCTTAAAACGAATCGCATTTTCTAAATATTGTATGGAACGGTACCACTAAGAGTAAGAGCACTTAACCTATCCAAAAGCGCCTTCTTACCAATGTCACGTTGGGAAGTAACAGTCTCTTCTACAATAAACGTGACGATTTATAAGAACCAAAGGGCAAAGAATTAATTGTGTATCTCTGAAGTCATCGACGTTGTAAAGTAATCTCAATCTAGAGACTTATCCAAATCTATTCTCTTTTCTGGACTGCCTATAGATTCGGCATTATCAGTCTCAAATTTATTACTATTCAAATATATAAAGTTCAACAAACCAGTTGATAAAATTTCTTAAACATACACTAAATAATAGTAATAAATCAACCAACAGAGACGATCCATTTGAACGTATAGAAACTCTAGCCAGCGTTACCTCGACAGAAAACTACACAATCTTTTCTATTAGGCTATTCGTCTTCCTAACATCGACTATATCTGATCGCATTCTAAAAATAAAATACATTCAATAAATACTCAGCAATAGCAATCTTCGAATAAGTTTCGCATTATTTATTTACAATTTATTATCGGATCAAATAAGTAAACAAACTAAGCATCTATATAAAATACAGTTAAGTAGAGGAGTCCAGGTTATCCTTCTAGCGAAAATAAGCAATTGTAATAAATATTTGATCTTTTAGTACAGCGATATTATATATCTAGGCGATGCTGGGTTACATTATTGGCAGTGACAACCTTTTGAGTTACAAACATACTGTCGCGTTAAAAATCGTGAGAATGGATTGTGTGAATTCTAACTGACTAATCCATCCAATCCCACCGAAAAAGTATGGCAGAGCTACTTTAAAGATTTACTTACGGCGTAAACTGAATTGAAACATGATTAGTTAGGGTTGAGGAATATGCCCACAGACCTATATACTTACTTGGATTAGCCAAAGAATTGACTTTAATAAACCAAGTACAGCCCATCAATTAAATAAATAATCTACAAATAAAACACCACAAAAGTTAACCGTCTATTAAAATTAAACAATTTACTTTTATATACATATACAATTATATTGGATTTACGTATTAAGAAGTGTAATAAAACAAATATTTGGTACGGTTTATTTGGATTACAAATAAGGAAACTCGAAAACAACAGAGCTTCCTTTCTAAATGAAAATAAATAAGTAGAATTTAATTTATGAGAGAACGTAAGAGAAATCAGTACAGATCGGGTGGCAGATCTGTACTGACTATTTTGTTTTATTAAAACAAAACTATTTTGTTTTATTAAAACAAAATAGTGTCTTTCTGGTTAGATAAATCTTCCTGAAGTGCAATACGCCACCGGAAAGCATTATCATTTATTGAGAAATAAATATAAAAGCAAGAAGTCAACATTTACAAAAAATTAATTGATTGTTAATTTATTTTGAAAATAAAACTTAGAAACATTGAAAATAAAATTAAATACTGAGGTTTAAATGAATAAAAAATCTAAGGTCTTCTGTGCTCTTAGTTACATTAAAATAAATAAATAATTAATGTGTACTCACATTGAAATCCCTGACATCTTTCACAACAAAATAATAAAGAAACAAAAGATACGTGATTATCTCTCAACCTTCTCTCGTACTCAACAACTAGGCTATCTGAGATCTCGCGTTTTATTTACTTTTCTCGACTTCTATTACTACTTTCCTTACCAAGACACGAAAGAAGATTCTCGAGAATTATCTCTAGCAATCTATGTCACTCTTACTTATCGATCATCCATTTAAAAAACTATTTTCCCAATTACGCTATTCTAGCCTACAGACATGTACTGAGTTACTTCTTCAAGTTTCTCTTGACCCTAAATCCTTCTCTAAGGAAAAGCTTACTCTCTTCCGCTCGGATACCGCAAAGCTAATGACCCCTGGGCTATATTACTTCTGCACGTGTGATTAATCGCGTTTCCTTTAGAGTATATATTACAAGGATCACAGAAAGTGAATGTATATAATATCTTTCTTTTGGCAAGAGAATTTATTAGAAAGTCTAAAGAAAGTGAATATATTTGACATCTTTCTTTTGGCGTTACAATACGATCAAAAATTCATTTTAATTGTAGGTCTTTCTTCAGTAATGATTTTATTGCACTACTTCAGCAGTGCCTCAAGCGAGAAAAACAACAACCTCTTTCTCTCCATATATAGAAGATTTATTTATCTAAAATAACTGTTGTTAATATCCTTTTATATTTCTGGGCATACTATCTGAAAATTTGAATCCCAAAAGAGATACAGAAATAAAAAATTTGTGGAAATATTCATATGACGTAGAGATCGGCCTACAAGTGAATTATAACCCCTTACCTTCCTTCCACTCAGTATTTTTTCCAATCAGAGTTTACTTACTCATTAAATAATTGCTCACCTTTATGTTGATGTTTTTTTTTATGGCACACGCTTTCAATCACGACACTTAAGTTCTTACGAAAGTAATCGACATGAAAGTTTATTGAATGTGATTTTCAAACCACGGTACATCCTAATTTCCTGTATTTTTGGGTATTGTCATTTTATTCTTTATGGTGTCCCAAATGCATAAGCTTTCTTTTTACATGCGCTCCAGGCTACCTTCTGAAATGTTCTCATCTGTTCCAATAATTTTTTTGTTTTTGGTCCTTGTCTTTCGTCAAATTTCTTGTCTTTGGAAATACTATAGTTTCAAATATAGTACCACAATTGAGTTCCTGTCTTCGAACTCATGAGACAAATTGTTTCATCAGTTCTACCAATCTACCTCACCTGACATTGAGTTCGCCAAACTAGTCATAGTCTGCAACCAAATTATCCACCATACCACAACAAACCTTTGCGATATCTCACATTACTATATTAAAGTCATAAGTTTGCAGCTCAATACAGCAGTTACGAAAGGCAGATTAGTTTTAGAAATTAAATGGCTAATAAAACAACGGCTTGATACGATTCATTAGGATTACAAATATTGAAACTTGAATGCATTCACAGCTTCCCTTCTAAGCGAAAATGAATAAAATAGTTTTCAAGTTACATTTAATTTATTAGAGAATCTAAGAGAGATCAATTCAGATCGGGTGGCGGATAATATAATAAAATAGTATCTTTCTGGTTAGATGAATATTAATGAAGCTCAATACGCCACCGGAAGAATTTATTGTTTATTGACAAATACATATGGAAACATTACATCAACATATAAACAAAATTAGTTGATTGTTAATTTATTTAGAAAAAGAAAATTAGTAAGTTTGAAAATAAAATTAATTACTGAGATTTAAATGAATAAAAATCTAAAGTGTTTTTAGTTACATTAAGATAAATAAATAATTAATGTAAACACACATTAGAACCCCTGATATCTTTCACAAAATAATAAAAAAGTACGCGATTGTATCAACTTTCTATCATACACAGCAACTGGGCTTTCTGCGAACTAGCGTGTTATGCATTCTTCTTGACTTCTATCTCTATCTTTGTGCGGAGACCCGAAAGAAGAAGATGCTCGATATTATCCCTAACAATGCAGCTCACGCAAAATTGTAGATCATCCATTTAAAAAACAATTTTCCCAATTACGCTTTTCTAACCTACCGACATATACACAGTAATTTCTCCAAGTTTCTCCTGACCCCATAACCTGCTGTAAAGAAAAGATTCCTCTCCCCCCCCCCCCCGGCCCACCCACACCCAAAACCCCACGGCCAAATTTCCTTTGCACGTCTCCCCTGCACCGCCTCCCTGTGGGTCTATATTTT
>WYDF02075114.1:0-10454 GCA_009867245.2 Adranes taylori | reverse complement strand
TCTCCCTCCCCGAATCGCCCGGGGCTTTTCCCCCGCCTTCCCCCTGCCCCCACCCCCGGCGGACAAAAAAAGCTCGCCCCCCCCCCCCCCCCCCCCCGGACAACGCAAACCTAATAGCCACAGGCTATATTTCTTCTGAACGTGCGCTTAGTCGCGCTTCCTTTAGAGTATATATTTCAATTAAATAAATAAACTACAAATAAAACACCACAAAATTTAACCGTTCGATTAATACTAAACAATTTACTTCTAGATACAAGTACAAGTATATTGGATTTACGTATTGGGGAGTGTAATAAAACAAATATTTGATATGATTTATTAGATCACAAATATGTAAACTCGAATACAACAGAGCTATCCTTATAAGCGAAAATAAATTAATTAAATTTCAAGTAACATTTAAATTACAAGAAAACCTAAGAGGAATGAATACAGATCGGGTGGCGAATAATATAATAAGATAGTGTCTTTCTGGTTAGACAAATAAATAATTGAAAACTTTATTATTTATTGACAAATAACTGTAGAAGCATGAAATCAACATTTACACAGAATTAATTGATTGTTAATTTATTTTGAAAATGAAAATTAGGAACATTGAAAATAAAATTAAATACTGAGGTTTAAATCAATAAAAAATCGAATGTGTTTTTAATTACGTTAAAATAAAGAAATAAATAATGTGTACTCACATTGGAACCCCTGACATCTTTCACAAAATAATAAAATATCAAAAATACGCGATTATATCAACTTTCTCTCATACTCAGCAACTTGGCTTTCCGACACCTCGCTTTTTGTTCATTTTTCTCTACTTCCATCGCTATCTTTCGTACTGGGACCCGAAATAAGATTCTCTCTTAACTATCCATCTCACTTTTACTTATGAGTCTACCATTTAAAAAAATATTTAACATTCATTGTTCTGAATATGTAATTGTAGACCTTTCTTAAGTAATGATATTATTGCACTACTTCACTGATGCCTCAAGCAACAGAACCAACAGCCTCATATAAAGAATATTAGATTATCTAAAATAACTTTTTTACATTCTTTTTTATTTTATACTTCGTGATTGTCTGAATCCCAAAAAAGATAAACAATAAACAATTGTGAAAATAGTCATATCACGTAGAGATCAGCCTACAAGTGAATTAAAGCCCTTACCTTCCTTCCCCTCAGCATTTTTTTCCAATCAATCAGATTTTGATTACTCATTTAATAATTCGTCATTGTTATGGTGATGTTTTTGTTTTATAGATCACGCCCTTCACCACCACACTTAAATTCTTATGAAAGTAATCGACATGAAAGTTTATTGAATGTTATTTTCAAACCACCGTACATCCCACTTTCTTATATTTTTTGTATCGTAATTTTATTCTTTGTAGTGTCCTAACAATGTACTAGCTTTCTCTTTACATGCCCTCCAGGCTTCATTCCGAAAAGTTGTCATGGTTTTCACAAACTTCTTTTTTTTCCTTGGCTTTGCCTTTAGTAGAATTTCCATTTGGAATTGCCATAATTCCAAACACAATTCCTGTCTTTGGAATCTAGGGAATCCTTAAAATATATTTAAAGCATTTCTGTATATATTTAAAGCATTTCAGGTTTTCTGGTAAGACTTTGACAAATTGCTTCATCAGTTCTACGAATCCATCTCATCTGACATTGAATTCTCAAAACTAAGTGATCGTCTCCAACCAAATTATCCACCCTTCCACAATAAATCTTCGCGATATGCCACATTACTAGATTAATGTCATAAGTTTGTCCGCTGAAAAAATTGTGTGTATAATATTCGTATTTAACAGTTTTTCTGCTAATTATATTGACACGTGGGTGTTTTCCAAATTATATATTAAAGTACTCGTTAATAAAGTGGCGTTGCAGTCCATGTGTATTACCTTGTATTTTAAAAGTTGGTAATTCTGTTGAGCGTTAATATGCGTATAATTGATGATCAATCAGTGTGAATTAGCATTCCATGGAAGTGGCTTGAAAGCTCTGGCATCTTCTGACATATTTTCAACTACGAATGAGATCCCATGGGATATACAGAGTTGCTGGAAAAAATTACAACTAATCTCATACGATATATCGATCAAAGCAAAAATGGCAGAGCGACCAAAATTATACTAATGAGAGTTCATTATATTGCTTCTTAGTGTGTTGAAGCATTTGGGTAAGTTAAAACGAAAATAATAAATTCCTTACATGGAATTCAAACGCAGCAGTGTTATTGTGCTATATTTAGCTGGAAACCCACAAGTCCAAATTGTTCGAGAGCTAAGCCATCTCAATGTGCATAAATCTTTTGTGTCGCGCACCATTTCTCGTTACAATGATACTGGCAGGATTACAAGATTTAAAGGAAGTGGTCGTAAACGAACTACTACATAAACAGTAATGATTCGAAAAGTGAAGGCTCGAATTGAAAGAAATCCCCGTCGCAGCGGCTGTTGAGTTGAACATATCAAGAGAAAGGATGCAACACATTTTCGATTGATTGAAGTTCCAAAGGGCACACGATTTTACTCCTGAACAGAGAAAATGTAGACTGGATGGAGCAAAGGAATTGCTTCGTTTTCGCACAAGTGGCCTGTTTCCGAATATCGTCTTCTTTGATGAGGCTCCAGTCTTAATAGAGCGAATAAACAGAATGACAGAATTTACTTGCCAGAGGTGTGATATGAAAATTTATACCTCCGGACGGCCGTCAGGAAGCAGGTGGCTGTTTGGACCAACGATATTGCAAATGGCCGTTCTCCACTCGTATTATTGGACTGTAACGTGAAGATAAACGCAAAAGTTTTTCACGATACTATTTTGGAAGCTGGGTTGAATCCTTGGGCACGTACACATTTCGGCCGCTGAGCATGAACGTTCCAACAAAACTCTTCACTGTCCCATAAATCTACGGATGTAAACCAGATCGATTTCTCTATCTAGGGCATTTTGAAGAGTAAGGTTAGCACAAAAAAATACCAAAGTACTGATACTGATGCGCTCAAGAAAGCACTTCGCCGGGAATGACCGCGCATTCCTGAGGCTCACCTTCGTGCAGCGTGGAATGTCTCTCCCAACCGACTCTAGGCCATAGTTAAGGCAAAAGGAGGCCATATCGAACAAAAGTGAATTTATTCTAAAATATTAATGAATTTACTACCATTTTGATAAAATTCAAAAAAAATTAAAATAATACAACGTTTTACTTTGTTGCAATTTTTTCAGCAGTTGATTGCCACGAAACGAAAAACTAAAAGGTTAAATATAATCTAGATTCTGGTCTAGGGGCCCAATTTAGGCCGAAAGTCTTGACTAGACGCACAATTCGAGAGTTTCAAGAGATTATTGATGGGTTGGTTAAGAGTTTAGTAGTACGAGATCCTAATTGTTCTAATTGAAAAGTTCCATTTTAAATTATATACGGAGACTCAGTGACATATGGTAGCGCTATGCGACACCCGCATGTGGAAGGGCTAATCGAAAAAATAATGTTAAGAATTAAATTGTTTTAAATAACTTTAATTCGCTTTAACTAATAATTTACCTAAACATCTGATTGGGTGAAACATTTTTATTTTTTATTAGATTTTATTTAATTAAAATTCTTTCATTAATTTAACCTCGATAAGTTTTACTCCTGGTACTTTTAAATCATCTGAGTAAATACGCCCTTCAAATTGGGTCGTAACAATTTTGTGGAGGCGCCGGGTATTTTATTACCAACATTTTCCGAAATTTTTATTTATTTTTTCAAATTTGTTTTTTTTTTGTAAATATAATAATGACTTGTTACAGTTGCATTTTGATTTGTAGTGATTTTATTCACCAAATCTGACTTTTCTACTGTAACACCGGTTATTAATTTTATTTTGTTTTTTTGATACCCAAAGCTAATAAACTATCGCTACATCGACATATGAAAAATATTTGCTGCATAATAAAAGAAAAATCGCAGTTGATATCAATTTTAGCTATAAGAAAATTTCTAAATGGAATCGCTTCTCCTTTATGTTAGTAAGATTTACCTAGCTACCTACATAGAACTATAGAACGCTTTACAAAGGATGTAAGTTCATGTAAAGTAATAGTTCTCTAATTGTGAATTAATGTGGAGGAAAAAGCAAGATAACTCTATAGGAAACATGATATAGTTAAAAATATTATGCGTTCACCATTTTCTGGCATACCATAGAAATGTAATGATAAATCATGATTCTAAAAGTTAAATCAAATCATTTGTTAGTATAAAAATAAATTTTTAAAGTATTATAACAGAAAAGCAAAATTCTATTAAGTCATGCAAGTACTACTTTCGTTCCATTGACAATTCATTGTGGAAAATTTTGCTATCAAAGAAATTCCCACAACTAAAAAAGCAAGAACCGTTAGACAAGATAAAACCTGGTACAGTTGATTAAACACTTTAGTTGGTCTTTTTAAACAAGTTTGGTTTAAAAAGACAAGCGAAAATTAAGTGGAAAAACAATCTAAAGAAACGGGTACATTGGCGGTCCTAAATAGGGTTTGTGGCAACATATCACAAGCAGTTTGACGTTTTGCCATCATTCGACGCGCCAGAGCACGCATTCAAAAACAACACATGCTATTTGGCCAATTCATAGCGCGCGCCGTAAACTCTAAATGACACAGAGAAAAAGGGGGCAAGATGGCGACAACAACAATGGCCAGGTCAGAACCGGGCATGAGTATGGTATAGTCAGCTACAATATCTTTTTATGTTCGTAAAATATTACGTACCGATATCTTGAATATATTAACACTAAACGTTAATTCTGTGTTATTTTTTTTACATATTCGGCCTGAATACCTTAGGTAATATCGTAAAATAGTGAACCTGACGTGATACTAACCGACGTGATATTAACCAACATGATTTAGTTCAAATATTTCATAAAATGCAAGTGCTAATCTAAAATCAAACAAATCTTGAGGTAACTGACGTAGAGGATTCAAGTCAACTAAATGGGATAGTTGAAACATCCGAGCACCACCGTTTTGGAAATCCGATCCAAAAATTTAGTATTGTCCAAATGGAAACCCAATCGCTGTCCAAAGCATAGAAGCGGACCTGACGAAACTTTAACATCACGATTAATCAACATCTAGGCAGAAAGCGAAAAGCGACGGCTTAGAAAATTGCTTAATGAGATTAACTTAGGCGATAACTAGCCATAACTAAGCGATAATAAAAACATAAGCGATAACAACTTCCCAGACAATTAAAGATTTAGCAGGTAGCAAAATCGCAGACGATTTTCTTAAATCTGTATAGTTGCAGCGTTTGCCAACGCAAATTTCAAGAATTTTAACCGCTAGCGACGATTCTTTGGAAACATTGCCGTTCAACTTTCACGAAGCCGTAACGCGACAGAATCGCCTCACTTGTACTTTCGTTCACGTTGGCGTAATAGTTCTGAACAGCACGCCTCAAAAAACCGAACAGACAACTCAAACTTATAATAAGTTCAAAGCTAAAGCTAAGAAGTGCAAGCAACCTTGTACTTATAACGAACATTTAAACTAGAAAAACAGTCTTACTGTGCGGCTCGCAAGGTCAATTTTCTTACACGCCATTGATTCGCACGCGATAAAAATTCCAATATAGAATTCTTAATCGACACTGGTGCCGATGTTTCGTTGTTCTCCGAAAACTTACATGAAAAACGTGCGGGGAAAACAAAATTTCAACTTTTTGCTGCAAATGGTACAACTATAAATACATACGGTGAGAAATTAATTTCGCTAAACTTAGGCCTTCGCACGCAAATTTCATGGCCATTTATACTTACATCTATCGAAAAACCTGACGCAGATTTTCTACCAAATTTTAATCTACTAATAAAAAGTTGATAGACGATGAAATCTATTGAAAACGAAGGTGAACCTATAGACATCGAAATACCCCGGGATCACAACAGTGCACGTAAGCAACAAATTTTCAACATTTTTATTAAAATACCCAGATATCACTAAGCCTTCCATATCAACAAAAAGTTTACAAATTACGCGCAGAACAACTCATCACATTGAAACTTTGGTGTCCCAAAATTCGCCAAAGCTCGTCGTATAGATCCCGCCAAGCTAGAGTTAGAAAAACGTGAATTTCAGACCATGCTTGAAAAGGGCATTTACCGTCCCTCAAAATCAAACTGTGGCAGTCCCTTACACATGGTAATCAACAAGGATGGAGAGTGACGCCCCTGTGCAGATTATCGTACATTAAATGCATCAACGGAACCTGATAGGTATCCAATTAGAAATTCAATTAAATAGATATCCAATTAAAATAGGTATACAATTAGATAGCTATCCAACAAGACATAAACCATATTCTAGTCAAATATTTTTTCAAAACTAGATTTGATTCGAGCTTACAATTAAATCTCCGTAGAACCATCGGATATTGAAAAAAAAAACAGAGATAAGAACTCCTCTTGGACTTTTTGAATTCCCTTTCATGATGTTCGGATTGCGAAATGCAGCAAAAAAATTTAAAAGATTTTTACGTGATTTACCATAACTTTATGCATGCCCAGATGACGTTTTAATAGCTTCTAAAACCAAAGAGGAGCACAAAATTCATTTAAATGAAGTTTTTCGTAGATCTAGAGAGTACGGCATAAGTATAAACGTCCCAAAATGTTTTTTATTCTGAGGAAATTTCACGTTTTCAACATTTGCAAAGACGGCATTTGAACGCGTAGAAGTAATTAGCAAGGTGCCACTGGCACATTGCTAATTAGACAATGAAGCCAGTACGAAAATTTTTACTGATGTAAAACAAAACAAAGCTGACATTAATTGGAGTACAGAGGCAAAAAAGCGTTCGAAAATTGAAAATTGCAATCATCCTGTGCAACCTTGCTTACTCATCCATCTACGACCGAAGAAACAAAATTCTTCCTGAGAGTCACGCATCCGGAGTTTTCGGTAGGGACAGGTCTAGATCAAATAAATGACGATGGTAACAACCATTAGCATTTTGCTCACAAAAACTAAATGTTGCACAACAAAATTATAGCAGGGATTTACTGATCAGACATTAAGCTATAAAACAATTTGGCTATCTGCTAGCAACAGGAACTATCACCGTGCTCACAGATCATAAACCGCTAATATATGGATTTTCTCAGGAAAGCTATAAAATGCTTTACAAGAATTACGTCAACTGCAGTTTATTTCCCAGGATACCCCAGGCATCATTTGTCCAGACATTCAGCATTAGACATAAAATTCACGCAATAGCACACACCGGCTCTGCTAGAACTGCAAAGATAATCAAAGATCGGTTTGTTTGGCCTAATATAGAAATAACTTGCAAACTTTTCACAAAATGCTGCTTTCGATACCAACAATCTAAAATATCTAGCCGCACAAAAGCTTTGTTACAACAATTCGAACTTGCTTTTGAAAGATTTAACCACGTCAACATTGACATAATTAGGCCACAATCTAGAAATAAAAGTTTCTCATACTGTCTTACCATAATCGACAGATTTTCTGGATGGCTCGAAGCAATGACACTGTCAGATATTACAGCCCAAAATGTCGCAGAAGCTTCTGCATACAATTGGGTATCCCGTTTTGGAGTCCCCGCAAGAATAACAACAGACAGAGGTCGTCAATTTGAATCGATGTTATTCGGGACATTAAACTTGTTACTTGGCATGAAACATGTTAGGACAACATCATACCTTTAGAATTGCGATTAACATAGATTTAGGACTTACATAAACCAAAGTACTGTATGGAACAACGCTTAAAATGTCTGGCAATTTTTTCATACATCCTATACAAATATCGATCAATTAACTTTTGTAGGAAAGCTCAAACGCACGTTCGAACAACTGCAAACCAACGGAAATAAAAAACTATGCATTCAATAAGTTTTTCGTTCACCCGGAAGTCAAGAACGCGCATCTCACGTTTTTGTCACAAACGATGCACATTAAAAACCATTACAACCACCATAGAAAGGTCCATTTAGAGTGTTAGCAAGGTACGATAAATAGTTCCTCATCGACATGGACGGATTTAGGGATAAAGTGTCAATCGACCGCTTTCAGATTTCAGATCCTCTCACAAATTCAGAAGAACACGTCAAAGAAGAAAAGACCGACAAGTTCTTCGGTCAAGTCACAATCGGAAAAGGTGCAGAAAACTAAATTCGGTCGTTCAGTGGTGATTCCAGCCAGATATCGTTGACACTAGAGGGAAGTTCTGTGGCAATACAATAAATCGCTTTAATACAATATATCGGAATACGATAATGTCCGAAAGGCTAGGAAACCACTATGGTGTACTTAAAACACCGATAGTACAAGTGTGCTAAGCGCATCGAGTGACTGTAACTAACACGGGCCGTTCCATATCAGTTACATACAATCTAGTGGGTTATAATATGAAAGGAAACCACTGTGGTATATTTAACACACCGATCGTACAAGAGTACTAAGTGTAACGGGTGACTATAGCTAAAACGGGTTGCTCTAGATTAGCTATATACACTCTAGTGGTGGATTGAAATGAAGGGATTTTGCTTAAGACCCCGATCGTTCAAAGTGCTAAGCGTATTGAGTGACTGAGATCGACCTTATTAAGTAAAGGTGGGAGTCACACTCTAGCGGGATAGAAAATAGGTACAATAAAAAGAGAAGCGAAGCTATTAAAAACACATGGTATAAAGCAATAGAGGGACATGTGAAAACGCTTACCCAACGCTCCCTCATCCGACAATGGTCGCTGGCTGTCCGTGCTGCTTACATCTCGGCTTGGATGTCTTGGCTCAGCTCGGCTCTACTGGCTGCTAATGCTGTTGGACAGCTGTCTTCGAGTTCTGAAAGTAACTAAAATGTTCTATACGATACAGCGGTATGTATATGCGTGAGCATACACAAAATCTCTTTCCGTGTGATACGGCCTTTAGGGAGCCACTCAGTCAATCATTTTTTACGTGGTACGGTCTACGCTTCTTTCAGTTGCAGCACAATAGTTTCTACATGAGCGACAAGTCAAGTCATATCAGCTACTCTTGAGTATCGATACTATATGCGTTCCCATAACATCATAGTAAGCCAACAGCGAACAATAACTAAATCTATTTCTATTCAAGCATTAGTGTGTTTCTAATTACTTTGTGAACGCAAGCATTTGCATACAATTTAATTATATTACAAGCCTCTTACGAGTGCCGGGGTGTTACCATTTATTTATTTAAAGTAGTTAATTTATTCAAAGCAAAGTGCTATGTTATAGGTGTTTGAATTTCTCAATTATTTGATTTATGAAAAATAAATATCTACTCACATTTGTATTATAACCATAACTGACAATAAAAATGAACGAGAAAATTACGCGAACTTTTGATAAACAATTGTATGAACCTATCAATTACTACGAAAATTCTGAGCCCAGATCCACTAAATATTTGCTTTTAATTGTCTCGGTCGATCAACCTGCCCCTCTCGAGCGTAAAGAACGAACTGGAGTTTATTGTGTCTCACTCCTATCTATTAAAAGTCCATTACTCAAATTATTTTTTCAATGATCCCGAGAAACTACTTCGGTTGTCTCAGAAGAAATTGGATTTCTCTTGGCCACCAACTTCTTCCAAGTCACTTGAGAAGTTTTATTTCCCCCTGAAACACATTCAAGAACATTGTATTAGAAAAGATAAGAAAAACGGTATGATGGTTATGTAAAGAAAGAAATACCAGAACCACGATCTTGCTGTAATAGAACAATTCTGTAAGAATCGGAAACACAGGCATAATTTATTCATATGATTATCAAATAAAGAGCAAATTACAATTCAGAAATAATAACAAAATTTATTTAATCACACAAATCACAAAGTATTTTAAAAATGTGAATTCCATATAGACATACATATCTCATGAAGAGGGTAATGTGTACTGTATTATTACTCACATGCGACAATGATAACCGCTCTCCTAATTACACGTATTATTCTAAATTAGCTTCGGTTAGTTACAATTTTACAGCATCACAGATTAACTTATTCTGTGCAAGGATATTGCATCCTAAAAATAAAAAGTAGGTGAGTAAAATCTAACATTCTTGAAAGACTTTATACATCATCCATTATCCAAACACAAAAAAAATAACTAAAGAATTCGCCCGAAATGAATAAATTACACCGACGCATCTCTCATACATTACCAAAGCCTTTTTCATGAAGAAGTAGAGTAAGTTGCTTGCTTAACCCCCTTAACTGTAGGGACATATTGTCCCAGAGAATTTCAAGACAGTGATGAAAGTGATATAGATAAAAACTATATACAAGCATCTAGCGACGATGATTCTTCAAGTGAAGTTGAAGGTACTGCATTGACACAAATTTTGGATGATGCGTTTACTTCTGAAGATGAAGAATTCAACGGCGAAAATGAAAAGGAAA
>WYDF02075103.1:0-11317 GCA_009867245.2 Adranes taylori | reverse complement strand
TCCTCATATATCTATTCACCCTCTCTATCACTTCTTTCATCTCCTCTCTACTACCCGCCATACATACTATGTCATCAGCATATGCCAATGACCATATTCTTTCTCTCTCTACTAATACTCCCCCGGCTTGCCCCCTCTTTAACATCTGCTCCAAGTCTGAGACGTATATATTGAATAGACTCGGGCTCGGGATCAGAGGACACCCTTGCCTAACCCCTTCTTCTATCTTGAACCACTCAGACACAACTATTCCTACTCTAGCTCTTACTCTGTTTCCCTCATATAACCGTCTTATATTCTCATTCATTCTCTCATTTATTCCCACCTCAATCATCCTATCCCACAACCTTCCTCTATTCAGCCTGTCAAATGCCGCACTCAGGTCCAAGAACAATAAATACAACTTCCTCCCTTCGCTCACTTCCTTGTTTATTAAATAGTTTAGTTTATTAAATAGTTTAGTTAGATGATTGATATTTTATTTTCTAACGAATGAAAGTTATTTAGCAAATTATTTGTAAATTAATAATTATTAGATTGATTTATTAATTTAATTTAGATTCAATTAATTAACTGGTAAATACCTCACAGCCTATGGCAATTTGTTTGAAACGAAGGCAAACGAATTAATTGCGCCTAACGAAGAAATAAATGTATTAATTATTTGTTGGACGAAATCATATAGAATAGTAAAATCGGCAACATGCCTTTCTCATTCTTTATACGGTTTCTCGCTATACGAATGCGTACTGTTTTCCGCATATTAGTTCATTCCACTCGCGACCTTCGCGGCCTTGGTATCATTATAATTATTTTATGCAAGGTTTGAACTGTACAACGTTGCAAGTTTTAATGGATGCCCATGGTAATTTATCCAAAAGTTTTATTGAATACATAGTAACATATAAATAAAGTATGATTATTGTTAGTAACGAGGTTGTTTTATATTTCGAGATTAAGGAACAAATACAAGTAATCGTCATCGGAAATAGCTTTATGTTTTTCAAAATATTTTCCATTAAGATCAATGCACTTTTGCACTCGTTTAAATGAATTTACAAAATACTTTTTTCACTCAGATTGAGATACATTCGAAATAGGAGTGAGTATTGAACGCATCAATTGCTTCTTCAGGTATCGAAAAGTTAAGCTTCTTATTTCTTCGAAGACTTCTGGCAAACAAATGATTGTGTACCATTCAGAATTACAAGTTTTAAGTTGCACAAATGGTACGATTGCGACAGGTCCAGTTTTTCCGAAAAAATAGGCGACCACTTGCTTCGATGTGCTTCGTGCACGAACTATTTTTGTTGAATTTGGCTCGTCTTGAAAAACCCACACTTTATTTTCGGGGTCAAGCGGTTCACAATTTGGCATCCTTTACGATGTCATAGATGTATTTTGAAGCAGCACAGTCGTGTTTTGTGACGATTTCTTCCGCCCAATTTATCCGAGTCTCTTCTTGAGCGATTGTCAAACAATTTGAGATCCAATGCGAACTAATCTTTTTGACGGTCAAATGGTTATGCAATATTGAAATTATGCGGTTCCATTAATGCCTGAGGAAGCCTAAAGCTCAAGATGAGTCACATCATGGTCATTCAAAATCAGTTCATACACAGCATCAATGTTTGCTAGAACAACAACCGATTTTGGACGATCTTCAGAAAATTCATCGTTGAGCGAACTACGGCCAGGATTGAATTCGGTAAGCAATCCTAAAACACTGGTCCTTGATGGTGCTTCATTACCAAAAGTCGACTTAACTTCATCGAAGCACTATTGGTGAGTTAATCTACCTCGAAATTTATAATAATCGCATAAAAATATTTATAATTTAATTCCATTTTTGGCCAAGAAGAATTTTTCAAGTTATAGTAAGCAACAAAAATAGCGCTCGTAGGTTAATACATTCTGAATACCGTTGGAAATAAAACATTACGATAGAGACGTAAGTTGTTAGCTGGCAGCACTTGGGTTACCACATTCTGAAATATAAAAGACAGCCCTCGTATCAAAACTGCTTTTATCCTATTTTTATCCCATAAAGATTATGGTATGACAGGTAGCACAAACTTGTTCTACCATATATTGGTGAGCAACTTACATCTTCCAAGTTGGACAAAAGAAAATCTGTTAGCATCGCCCAATACCTATCGCCATTAACAGTAAGTACACCATTTTCCTCCTCGAGAAAAAATAGGGCCGATAATTCCGCCTGATCAAAATCCACACCAAAAAGTTACCTTTTCGGAGTGTAGTGGAACCTATTGAATATTCTTCGGACTCTCGTAACTCCAAATCCGGCAGTGTTGCTTATTAGCAAAGCCACTCATCCAGAAATGAGCGTCGTCACTGAAAATGATTTTTCGCGCAAAAGCCGGTTCAGTATATACAACTGATATAGAGCCCAGTCAGCAAATACACGGCCCTGCGTGTGGTCATAGGTTTTAAGTTTAAGTTAACAATCATTTTGACCATACGCTGCGCACGGATCATTCGGCGCACTGAGCACTGATTTTGGTACTACATTTTAATGATTTCCATGCGTTGTTGAATCGTGTAGCGCTCCATAATTAAATTGCAACACTAACTTCACACACATGTCAAAGATGACAGCTGAATTTCTATAAGTATGGTCATGCGTAATTGCCAAACATTGAGGGTGCCTATTGAAAAAACCCTTTACTTGCTCGTTTTTATATTTATTTATTCACTGTCGGATTCGGCTTTTGACCAATAGAATTATGGCATATCAGTGATTGTCAGGTTATGTTTACATCTACAATCTATTGCTTAATTTAATAGTTTTCGTTGTTGTTGTATTTGATTTTATTGGTCTATATATTATTTGATTTATTATGTGAAATTATTATTATACTTAATTGAGTTATAAAATATTGCACGTTTATTTGCACAGTGTATGCTTTGTTATTAATTTTTGTTATATTAATTGAGTTTATTTAAATATAGGTGTGTACACTGATATTTAAATACCTAAAACATACAGGATGCTGAAAACGGAGAGAACTCATCACAGCAACACACACGACACAAACAGCAACACAAACTGAACTGACTTATAATAACAAAACATACAATGTGCAAAACGATATGCAATATTTCAGAATTCAATTTCAGTAAATATAGTAATAATTTCACATAATAAATCAAACAAAATATAGACCAACTAAACCAAACACAACAATGACAAAAACTAATAAATTAAGCAATAACCTATTGATGTAAGCATAACCTAACAAACACCGATATGCCATAACTTATTTATATTTTTCGTTGTTATTTCTTGTATTGTGTAAATTAATGTAATATTTTTGCAGTTTCGCCTGATGATGGCCAAAATTTGAAACAACTAGTGAATAAATAAATGTAAAAACAAGGATTAGCACAGACTAATTAATCTAAAATTAATTAATTTAGTAAATAAATGAATCAATTTAGTAGTAATTAATTATCAAATAATATAAATATTAATTGATAAATAAAATTATATCTGTTCAGAAGACAAATATGGCGCGAAATTATATGAAAATATCAAACTAAACCGCTCAATGCGGACGAAATATACTCTCACAATTCCGACTGATGCCCACGTCCCAATTATATACGAAAGAAATATACTCAAAAATGCCGCCTGTGAATTATTATGCCGCCACTGCTATACAAAATTTTTACTACTTGTCAGAACCTTTGTTCTTAGATATATTTGTGTTTATATAACACCGACAGTTTGTATTTCTACACTTGATTTTTGTGAAATCTATTATTATGGAAAATTTTACGACTTAACATTTCTTACATCTACCCATTTTCTATAAACCGTATGATTCCCACGCATTGTGTTTTTGACCGATTGATAGTATCCTCTCATTGGTTGTTAGTTCTACGAATTTTAACAGGCCTTTCAATGCAATACGTCCTAAGATTTTTAGAAGAAGTTTCCTTCAAGCCACGCTCGTCGAGCCGGGGAGCCGCACAAAGTGCCGCTGTCCAGCCAGCACGCCAGTAGCATTCTTGCCAGGTAATTGGATATGAAAGGACCTACCCTACTCAGCGTTTACCAGTCGCATTTTGGGTCTTCTGGTAGCCATTTTTGAGTCAGCAATTTCGCATGTTTTGACTAACATAATTCCCTTTAAATGATTGATTTATTCTCTTCAACCGTGTGCGAAATCAGGATCTTGAATCTGATTTGCTCAATTTGATTTATTTATTTATTTAAATTCAAATTAAAACAAAACCAATTTCAGTAGTAATTCAACAAACATCATGTCAAGAATATATATATATATATATATATATATATATATATATATATAAAATAATTATTCTCTACTGAATCTTTCAAAACCCTTCCTTGTAATCGTCAGACGAAGAGAGAGGCCAAGCTGCAAGCTCACCAAACCAACACTGATGACAGATATAGGACACCAGATATGCCCATAAAGCTGTGCAACCTCGTACATCACGCATGCTGGTAGATATACCTATTCCATCCACACCGCTGAAACAAAGTATCAACATCTCCCCCGATTCACCGATTCCACCCACAGCTCCAAACGGTGACCCACACCAGATAAAGAATGGCTCTACACCATGACACGTGAAGAATATCACCGACAACTATTCCTTTACTACTTCGGCGACAACGAGTAAATACTTCGTACCCACAACTTTTATCTACGTCAACAATTCCGTCATAGCTTCAAGAATTTATCTCACACCATCAACTATGCATTTCATATTTTGTACTCAGTAACTGACTGGAATAAGCTACAATGTCGTCGTTAATCATTCACGTTCAACTATTGAATTCTATCAACTTCAGAGAAGTAGAAGAGAAGTGAAGTTCCAATCTAAAAAACAATTACTAACAAAAATCAAATTATCACTAATTCTCTCGTTACTTATTATACGTTATCACTACGTTATCACTAGTTACTTGCTATTTTAATAATGAAGGATAGTAATGGAATTATTCTAACAAATCTTGAGGTATAAGTAAATCTTTAATTGACTGACAATGTATAGTCTATCAATTAAATATATGAAGTTATAATTATATGAAGTTATAAATATTAAGAACAATAAGCAAACCTTTATTCACTCGGTATTACGTATATATAGCGTGTTTACCCATATATGAATTTCAGTTTTTTATTATAATAATAGAGATCTACGACGACCACAGGTCAAAGGCATAATTACTGTCCTGCGTTAATAAGATCAAATTCTGTAACATGATGTTGATGTAATTGAAGGAGGCCGAAAGGTAAATTCTTTTATAATTTCACGAAATATTCAAAAATTCCATTTGTTGAATAACTGTGCATTCTAGGTGTCCGCAGCTACCAGACCTAGCTAATGTCTGCTTAATATGTTTGCCTGCTTGGCTTAGCTGGGGGCACCTAGAATGCATAGTTATTCAATAAATGAAGTTTTAGAACACTTGGTTTTAATTTAATTAAAATTTGGCTCCAACACTGAGATCTACATAAATATTCAGTAAATTCTGTTGTATTCCAATTATTGATATGTAGTTAAATAAATTATGAACGTAAGTTAGTGATTTTCTGATCCTACTTCGATACTATGGTTCTATGAAGTAGCATATTATTGCGAAGATTATTGCGAAGAGAATTTTGTAATTTAATTACTTGTACATCATGAAACCAAGTATAAATATATTGAAGAAATAAAATACAACATCGGAAGAGAAAACGAAAATATTTAATTGACACGCATTATGAGGAAAATAACTTACCATCATTCCGCTACATGTAAATCATAGGTCGATGTCAGAACACGGAAAGGCAAAAAGCAGAGGTCATAAATGTTGTTGGATCCACTTAAAACAAGCTGTCGGTCAAATAATATCAAAAGCGAAAACTGTTTCATTTAATCGCGCCGTCTTCGACAGCAGAGCAACAAGTCCCGTCTACGATAAAGAAAAAGCAATCAGAATAAAGAACAACCATATGAATACCAGAAACGTGGTTTACCGTAAGAAAAACATAGAAATGAACGTATAGAGTATATCGGAAGAAATGAATGAAATCTAAATCGATATTTATTATTGCATGCAATTTCAGCAAAATTAATAATGAGAAAACCTTTACGTTGTAAAATATTTGAATTAGAATATTCTTGCAAAGTCAATTTAAAATCTGAAGCAACTAATGTTATAGCCAATGATTTAGATTAGACAGCAATATAACTGTTATGCAGAACCAAGAAAAAAGACTCGATTGAGGCACACCTCTAGATTGTTGTATAATAACAGAAATGTTTTACTTCCAATAATATTTTGATACGGTCACTCCGCAGAACTTCATCTAACATCTTTTTGTCATAATCTCTGCGACTCAATTAGAAATGCTACTTTCTTTAGGCCTGAATAGGTTGGGTAATAGAAATCCCAGCCAGTCAAGCGCAACAATTTTTTTTTGTAATTATGAGTACAAGACTGCGCTTAGAAGTCTACTTCAAGTATGAGTCATTGTAAATTATTCGACGGACTGTGGAAGTGCTAGGGAAAATTACACTATTGAAGTGGAGAATTTAAGAGCATTATCCAAAAAAGTGATGAAGATGCAGACGTTTAGAAGAAGAGTAAAAAGCTAATAGACTTGAAGGACACCAGTGTTTTTAAAGCTCAAATTACAGATGCTGACGTGACCACATTTAGTAATAATTAATTATCAAATAATATAAATATTAATTGATAAACAAAATCTGTTCAGAAGACAAACATAGCGAGAAATTATATGAAAATATCAAACTAAACCGCTCAATGCGGACAAAATATACTCACACAATGCCCACAGATGCCGACGTCCCAATTATATGCGAAAGACATATACTCAAAAATGCCGCATATGAATTCTTATGCCGCTACTGCTATACAAAATTTTTACTAGTTCTCAGAACCTTTGTTCTTAGATATACACATATGTGTGCATATATAACACCGACAGTTTGTATTTCAACATCTGATTTTTGTGGAAGCTATTAATACGAGTTAAACTGAAAATTTTACGACTTAACATTTCTTACACCCAACCATTTTCAATAAACCATATGATTCTCACGCATTGTGTTTTGACCTATTGATAGTTTCCTCTCATTGGTTGTTAGTTCTACAAATTTTAGCAGAAGGCCTTTCAATGCAATGCGTCCTAAGATTTTTAGAAGAAGTTTCCTTCAAGCCACGCCCGTCGAGCCGGCGAGTCACGAAAAGTGCTACTGCCCAGCCGGCACGCCAGAAGCATTTGCGCCAGAAGCCAGCATTTATGAGTACCAAAATGCGCTTAGAAGTCTACTTGAAGTACGTGTCATTGTAAATTATTCGACGGACTGTGGAAGTGCTAGGGAAAATTACACTATTGAGGTGGGGGATTTAGGTCGTTATCCAAAAAAGTGATGAAGATGGAGACGTTTAGAAGAAGAGTAAAAAACTAATAGACCTGAAGGACACGAGTGTTTTTAAAGCTCAAATTACAGATGCTAACGTGAACACAGAATAAAACCATAGAAGTAATACAATAGTGCGGCCTGTCCACATAAAAACATAAAACCTAAATTGACAAGCCTTTCTCTAAGTTAGCAGAGTACCACGTATGCAGTAACTTAAAAAAGATACCATTCAAGGAGAAAAATAATAAACCAATCCGCTGAATCACATATTCCGAATCACATATTCCGCTGAATCTGTGAGCAAATGTTTGTTTCCATCAATAATAGCTTAAGTAAATATTTGGTAATTATTTCATTTTATATTTTTTGGGCGCAAATTGAATTGTTAACACATTTATTTCGTAAAATTGTATCTTCCTCATACAAAACAGGAAGTTTAACGAGAATGTTGAAATTATAAGCAAACAAACTCAACATTAAATACCTGAATCGAGAAAAGAAAATAGAAAATTACTAAATTTTCTTGCCATTGCCTGCTGGAAAACGAATAATCAGTGAAATAAACAAATATTTAATATCATTCGTTTTGATTTCATAATACTTGGAGTCTTTGAAAGGAACAGGTTTAGGAACAAGTTTTTTTATTCTACATATTTTCCTTTATTGTTTTCATTTCTTTGTACAAAAAATATAAAGTGTGCTGAATGGAAATGAAGGATTATGAAAATGTTAGTCTTTTAAATTTTCTGTACTGTTAAATTTTACTTTGATCATGTTGATGTCACCTTTGTTGATTTAGTATGATTCTAGACTTCTTCCATTAATTCAGCAATTACGCCATTTCTGCTGATTTCTTTAAAAAACTTCTGGTACTAGTTGTAGCAAAACTGTTTTAATTGATGATTTTAGTTCCTTTGCCTGTACCCTAAACGCTCCTTTTGATGTAGTTCGTTTGCCTTTTGTATATTTAGCATGTGCTTTGGCTATTTTCTGGCTAAAGACGGGTTTTCCCTCCCAGAAAGTACACATTTTGAGTTTGACTCCCTTGGATGAAGGTATTTAAAAGAAGGTTGAGTATCCGCGCGTTTAAAACATTTCCATTTGAGCGTACATCTAAACTGCATGTGTCCATATAGCTGACACTTGTATCATTGTACTTCATCGCCTGGTCTACGTTTTGCCTCAATTGTTATTTTCAGATTTATCATCTCCTTCACGTAGCAGAAATGTTTACCTTTTTCGAACTTTTGTTTACCTATTTTTGCCAGAACAAGCGGCAAGCTCTCTTTTTATTTGTCATTCTTTTAACTTTTTGAACATCAGACCTTTGTCGGTTACGTCTTGCGCTATCTCATCGTCTATGATGGATTGCAGTATTGCTGGCAGTACTATTCTGAGTTCTTTTTCACTCTTTAATTGAAACGCGTGATATTCAGTTTGTAATAGGCTACAGCAGTTTTAAAACTTTACGTCTGATGGACTATAATTTTCCTAGAAACTCTATTTAATTACTTTCTCTAGTCGTGCTAAGTTTTCAAATGGGCTGTATTATAACGATGTGCTATGATAATATAAGGTTCATAAGTGCATAGATAAGTGCAATACAAAACAACAAATTTAAGACGGCAGGCATTAATATTTTGCTTTACGAGCTTGCCTAAACGTGGATTTTATTGTCGTAGTATTTATAATAAATTCATTGGCTCTAATCGCGTTCGTTTATTGACATCTTTATGTGAACCTAATTATAATGCAAAATAGTTAGGATGTCTTCTTTCAAGTTAAAAAATTTAAAGAGAAAGTTTATCGAACTAATGTAATAAAATGATATTTCCTATTTTGATATAAATGATCTTCTGAGAAATTGGTGATGAGGGACTCATTCAGCTTGTACATCGAGAGTTCTGTCACGGTCATCTGTATCGGGTTGTCAATCTTCAACGAGTTTGTTGTCGATTCGCGTTGTCCAGCTAGTTGGTTGGCATCCTTCCTCTTCTGTCATCACCCTCCGCGTTCTCATGGAAGACGAAGATACACGCAAGGGTTTTGGGTTTTGGAATATGGATATGCGAGACCAAAACTATAAATTAGATAGTCGTGATGACATATTCAGAAGACTAAGTCGAAGGATTAAATTACGTAATTTGCGTATATCTGATTGATTGGCAAATAATTCTACTACTCATTGAATTTAATGAAAATTAATAGTTGACTTGGTGGTGGGGTTTTACTAAAAATTGCCAAACAGGTTCAAGCGTGCGAAATATTCACTGTGCAAAAATAAGTTAGTCACTTAATGGTGGGTTATGCTAATAGAATCTTGCGAAATTCTCATAGAGTAGTATAAGATCCTAGTATAAGATGCAAATTGAGTCTCACTGAAACTGGCTTGGGTGTGACTTTTTATTTGAAATTAGCGAGTTTTGGTATTCAGCTCGACGGTGGTAGATCTTGGCGATACTGGCGGCACTTGGGTGGGGCCTGGATGAATTTCTGCCAAAATCTTTAGGAAGTGAAAAGTTTCTACCATTCTTGCATTCTATGCAGCATTCTTGTGTACGTTAAGAGGCATTCTTGTTAGTATTCTTGTTTACGTTGCGAATTTTACAGAACAATATCACATCACATTCCTGACAAGATTCTATGATTCTGTGATAGGGTGTTCTCAAATGAAATTTAATGTGCACATAAACTAGTGACTTGCAACCCCCTGCCAATGTAGAGACCAACCAATCGCGAAATCGCAGCGGCAATTTTTACATGGAAAGCGGCCAAACGTCATACGCTCCTTTCAAATACAATAGGAAAACCCGTTAGATGAAGGTAACGTCATCAAAGATCATTGAACTCAATAAGAACATTCATCGAAAACAAGGTCATAAAATTTCTGCTAAGACGAGGTTAAAGCACGCAATGTTCAATAAACCCATTAAGAGTTGTTCGTTAGAAATTGGATATCGTAAAACCTATGGTCAGGCAAAACATCGAGCGCGAACTTTATTGAACCCATAAAACCCAACAAGCATTTGATGGTTTTCAACCATTGAGAATGAACAATTGTTTCGAATTTTCCATTTTTTCGGTCATTATCACCATTGAGATAGCAACGTCCTCGCTGTGGGTAGAATCGTATATCTATTGGATTCTGTATTTATTGAAAATACTGAGCTCGTGTCAGTCTCATCTTGGAGATTTTCTCTTTCTACATCGTCTGGATTATTAGAGTTATTTATATCATCCTTTGTCTTTTTTATGCTTGCTACGTGATTTTTGCGTAGTCTGCTGACTTTGATTTTCATCACTATTTCTTGCATCGCTTTCTACGCATAACGCGTTCGTCACTTATCTCTTTTCACATTTCAGTTTTTCAATTGTATTAATGTATTCCCGCTATTGCTTTAGTATTAATTGTAATTGTTTCTACCTTGTCTATAATATTGCCATTGCAGTATTTTATGGTCCACCAAACAGACCACAAAATCTGTCGTACTACACAATGAGTCCTTTTAGTTTGATTTCACTGCTCTGTGGAAACTGTAAACCCCTAACACACCTTATTTCTATTAAATTGTTTAAGATATGATGACAGATTCGGCTACGGTGACAGATTTTTAAGATTAGACCTTTCCTAACTTTCTTATAGATTAAGCTGGTTTTGTTTCCACCGTGGTTTCGAAGCTGCTACTCCTATAAATCCCAATGCGAGAAATAATTTTTGAGAGTAAGCAGTGCCGGAACTACGGTGGGGCGAGGCGGGCTTCGGTCCCAGGCGCAGAATTTTAGGGGCGCAGTAGACCAGTTATAATTTTTTTTATTACTTTAGGTTTAGTTAGGTTAGGTTTAGTGTTTATTTTTTACAAATTAATTAATTACACCTACA
>WYDF02075081.1:0-11318 GCA_009867245.2 Adranes taylori | reverse complement strand
TCAATGACATTTTTATTTACCCCTTAATACAATTTTTTTTGGGCCAAACATTTTTTCGGAATTAAGCGAATTGCTATAAAAAAAGTGTTGTGAAGTGAAATTGATCTAGCTTTACGCGAATACTTGACTTAATTCCTTTTGCTCTTATCTAGAGTATAGGGCTTCGACGAAGTTTCTCTAGTGCACTGTATATCTAGCGAGGACCTTCAGCTCTGCGAAAGACTTTCTTTCCTTCTTTGCCTCTTCATCTACAGTCCTTCGGCATGATGTCTTTGGGCTTCCACGTTTCCTTTTTCCCTGCTGATTCCAAAGCTTGTCTTTTCACAGCATCCTGGTTTTTTTTCGGAAGGTATAACCGATCCATCTCAATTATCTTCTCTTGATTTGAATTGATTCCTCTGATTCCTTGATTTGAATTGAATGTAGATGGATTCCTCTCTTGTTTAGTTTCAAAGATCGTCGTTAGATATCACATTTGACCAGAAGATTCGGATAATTATTCTGAGGTATCTATTCAGGAAGACCTGCAAGCTATTGTTGATTTGGGAGGTGAATATACGGGGTTTGGCCATTGTAGAAATCTTCCTTGTCCTCCATAGTGGATACAGCTGAATGAAGATCCCATTTGCATTTCGGATTCTTGCAGTAACATCTGCAGCTGGACCACTATCATGGGTAACTATGCTCCCAAGGTACGTGAACTCATCTACATTTTCGGTGTTCTCAGTGTTCTTACATCTCTTGTGTTTATCTTCATAATCTTCGCACTCGAGGTCTTGGAGTTTCTTTTCCATATGAAGATGGTTCTGTAAGAGCAGGCAGACATCATCTGCAAAGATAGATCTCCCAATCGTTAAGTCAGCTTTCACTGTATGCCCCTCTTTTTTCCATTCGTGACTTACCTCATCACCTCATCCAGAACCAATAAAAAGATTGTTGGGAACAGAATACAACCCTGGCGAACTCCTGACTTGACTGCGAATGGTTTCGTGGTTTTCTCCTTGTGGATGACTCGGCATGTGTAATTCTTCTATGTTTCAATTATTTTTGTTATCTTCTCCGGTATCCCTTATTTCTGCAAGGGTTTCCACATACTGCGCGTTTTAAGGGAGTCGATGGCCTTTTCAAAATGTACAAACAGATTTACCCGAATAACAAGGTCTTAAATTGGACAGTAATTTACCCAGTTCCTTTGCCGGACATGATTCAAATAAATTTAGAATACGGCATTTCGCAAACTTCCATGTTGCAATCACGCAATCACCCATACTAAAATTTTTAGGGTTGATTTTTTCAATCTTGTTTGGATGTACCAATAGGAAAATAAGCATATGGTAACAAGAGTCACTTAAATGCCTCCTCTGTTCGTAGATGATTTTTTTGTTGGAGCTGCTCTAGTTTTAATTCAATTGACACCCTAAATGTTGACGGATCTTTCGACTACCAGTAAAAAAGTTAATCTTAATCAAACGAAAGAAATAAACTCTTCTGATATTAATAAATCTAATTCGTTTAGTTATAAAACATATGAAAATACAAGTATAATTAGACAAAGGTGATCACAAATATTATATATATTAATTACGATACTAATTGACTTTATATATTGATTATTTCATGATCGATAATCATCTTGAATGGTAGTAGTCGAACTTTCAACCGCCATGTCATAAATCTTCCATTTCACTTTTTGCGTTTTAAGTCCAGTCTTGCAACATCCTCCCACTTTCAATTTTGAATAAATTGAACTAACGATCTATATCGGGCAGGAAGTTTCACCATTCTCCCGACACGCATAGATATCTTTTGGTTCTTATTGATTACTGAGACACATTCGGAGATCTCAGCAAACTCAGAATTCTCTCGTGGAATGACGTTCCTTGATATCTCCGACTGTGGATTATCAGTTACAATTTGGGACGGTTCTACTTCCAACAAATATACTCGCTGAATAGTCAAACTAGTTCACCTTTTGACATACGTAGCTTCACAATCCTCACAAATCCATCTAGTCCCGGGTATGTTTCTTTAATGCAAGCCAGAGGACAGTGCAATCGCTTCTTATTGTCGTGTTCAACTAGTACCACATCGCCGACTTTAAGTTTTATAGACTTTATTTCTTTAAACCGTTGTACTAGTTGACTCAGATATTCTTTTTGAAATCTGGATCTCAAATCTTCGTTTAGTCTTTGTCTCAGACGTAAACTTTTCCCTAGCCCTACCCGATCAAATTGATGACATCTTGCAATAACACCGCAGGAGTCAATGGTGACAAATCTTGTGAATCTTCAGACACGTAGGTAAACAGTCTTGAATTTATTACATCGCATAGCACCGTCATCAACTCTTCGTAATACAATAATGATTTAGCAAGCACCCGTACTAGTAATCATTTTATCATTCGTATCCGTCGCTACTATCATTCTCCCCAACATGCTGGGATTGAATTTCCATTGAATCCGCTATATAGCATGAGTCAAAACTATAAACGAGTAATCTAAAACACGAAGAGCATTTACGGTACCCACAATGTTAGTACCGTTATTGCTATATACAACGTCTGACAGTCCTCTTCTAGCAACGAAGCGTCGAAATGCTTGAATAAAGGCTTCAGTACTTAAACTAGTTATCAATTCAGGTACACGACGCGGTATCCTGCACAAGTAAAAAGGAAGATCCATGATTTATGTCGATTTTTGAAATACTGTGGCCCAGCCAAATCAACTCCGGTCACTTGGAAAAGTGCTGCATCCTGGACATGATCCCGTGGCAAAGGAGTAGACACTGTTATACATGCCCTGCCCTCATGTCTTTTACAACTTAAACATTTTTCTCGAATTCTTCTGATAGATTTTGCACTCTGCAATATCCAGAACATCTCCCGCAGTTAGACCATCATGACTTGAACTCCAGCATAGAAATTCTTCTCGTTTCCTTTTATTAGCATATCTATCAAGACATGCTTTGAAGGGAGCAAAATTGGAAAACAGAATTCGTATAAATCATCTCTTCTAGTAATCTTAGTAACTACTCTGATGAGACCATTGTTGTCACATTTAATTTAAAGATTTCTATATTTATTATCTTCTTGGAAACATTCCTGTTGTATAGTTCTCACAAGCACATCCTCTGCTCTATCAATCTCAGTTCGCCTGATGTTTTCGAAGCACGCGCGTTACCAATGGACCTCTTCATCCAGGCAACGAGGCAAACAATTCGAGAATAAGTTTAAAACTTAGCGACAGACCCTTGATCTGTAGTCTTTGATGATTCAACTGCGTGGACGCTTGTAGTTCTGAATGTACCTGATCATTGTAATCCGGAGGTTTACCATTAGGCCAAGCTTTTTCGCTCTGATACAACCACTTGGGCCTCTCGCGCCATTTGGACTGCGCAAGTTTGATGGCATGCAACCACGAGGAGGTAGGTACGAAGTTCAACTTCCTTGGGTCGTTGATAAAGTTTAGTTACCTTTGTGTTTTTGGGAAACAGTTTTCCGAAAATGTCCAAGGGAATATTGTTTTCTGTTCTTTTTAGACTGATGTTCGATCGGATCCATAATTCCGAATGTTTCCAACTACCAAGCATTGCAACTGTTGCTTGACTAATTGCATGACACATCACCGATGTAGTCAGAGTAAAATTTACCTGTGGATTAGCACCGATAATTGTCCATGCAAGTACAGTTTCGAACGCGACATATCTTAACTCCAATGGACGAATTTTGCCTGTCATAAATTTTCAATAGTAGTCTCTGCCAATTAATATGTCTATGTCTGATGTCTCATTGCTCATGTCATTAATCCATATACCATATATCATTAATCTGATATCATTAATCCATAACAATAATCCATAATCCATATACCGGATAACTCCTTTAACCAAGGGCACAAATTCGATCTTATCCTAAGGCTTCTATCTTCATCGGCACATTTCCCTTTAGAGTTTTCAGTTCAAGCAAATACTTATTTAATAATTTTGAATTCCCAATTATACCCCCAAAACTGTTTGAACTAAATTTTCTTTTCTCACTATTGTAGCATTAATAGACTTCGCCGTTGTATCCTTTATATAAATTCGTTGCGATCTACTATCGAACAACCTTGCTGTGATCGTTTTCTGATTATTCGACAATTTGATGAGATTAGTTTGCTTGAGAATACTTGTCCTGAAATGACATTGTTCAAGACTGAAAACTTCTTCTTCTTCTCCCCCCCCCCCCTGGTTTATTTTTCGTATCCACTTCAAACTTATGAGTAGGTATTTGTGGACACATTAAACCCCAATGTCTTTTGGCACAAATTGGACATATTACCACTATTTTACATAATTTTGATACATAAATTGCCCCAAGGCAGTTAAAGCAACACTTTTTAAACTGAATACGTTTAAAACTGAATTGCGCTTTTATGCACCGATCACTGTCATGAAAGTCATCGGAAAATGTACAATCTATCTCATTACCCACATATAGTCCAGGGGCAGTATACAATCCTTCGTCCCGCAATTCGCTTGGGGGTCCTTTTTCTTGGGCTTAACGCCAAAACTTTGACGAGTCAAGCTTATACGCTCCTCACTTTCTACTTCATTCTGAAGAAATTGCATTATCTGTAAATGGGGAAGTTTCGTGGATATTTCATCTACGGTTAGATTTGCAAAAGAACTACGTTGCCCTGCTCTTAAAATATTTTAAGAGCAGGGCAACGTACAATTTGGGAGCATTAACTAATCCAATGCTCTCAATTGTCAATTTATTGACTTGCTTCCAAGGTGTTCAATTCAGAATTCGATTCACTTTGTCAATAATAGCCTTAGTAATCACTTAGAATTTTATTTTATATATGTTTAATTTCCGCCCATTCTAATTACACTTGGCGACTGCTGTATTCAACAGGCTTTGTTCGTTTACGTCACCAGCAAGGCCTTAGACTGGGCAGTAATCTAGATGATTATTTTGCCTATCAAATGAATGTAGAGTAAGGCATTACGCAAAGTCCTACGTTGCAATCACTGTACTATATCATGTTACTTTTTAATCCGAAGAACAATAGACGGTTTTGTTCAAACGTAACTGCTGTTTCAATCATTAGCATTAAGTTTATTACAGTTGCCCACAAAACACAAATCTTGGACATCTCGTAAGACTTGCTGCTACCTGTGCCCTCAGTAAGCCACTGAGTAGCCATGCATTATTATTATTATCACCAAGTGGTGTCTACGGATACTGTCCATTGCGGATTTTTATGCCCCACGTTGAGCGCCAAAATATATATTATGATATATCTTTACGTTTGATAAACTATAATCTGATTTTTCAAATCCGGCCCATTATAATATTCAGCTGTACGTAGGTGAATAGGTATCGCAATAAAACATTTATTTTATGGGGACAAGCATAATTTTTTTTTGCTTTTATGCTTGCCTCAAAAATGGTTTTTATTTTCCTTCGTATTTATGATAAATGATAAGATTTTAATCACGCTCGTTAAATGGCAGATATAACGTGTGAATTTAATTATAATGCAAAGGTAGTTAGGACGACTCTCTTCATTAGAAAAGGCAGAGAAATATTCTACCGAACTAAATCTGATATGATTATTGTTGTGATTGTTCTTCTGAAAGTGCGGAATGCGATTGATGGTGATGCTAATTGGATTAAATGGGCATGGCACTACTTTCCTGTTGATGATGGTGAAGTCGAATAGAAGATGTGGAATTGCGTTGTCTAGTGAAATGAACGGAGGTGGTGTGAGCGAATGGGGACGATCTGGTTGTTGAAGGCGAATTTTCTGCTTGGCTTAGCGACGTTGATGACGTCGACCCGTTGATGACGTTGATACTTTGATGAGGTTGACTCGTTGATGAGGATGATTCGTTGATCGTGGTAACTCCATTTACTTCTTTGACGCCGGCCTTTGGTTGTATCGAAGACACGGTTAGTGGGTGAGGCGGAGAGTTAGAAAATATGTTTATTTCAAAAAAGATCAGAAAGTGAAAATGAGAGGAATCGAGATATTCTGCTGATGAGCATGGGTATGTTATTCGCAAACTACTTAGCTGAGATACATGATTTGCTTTCATAGTTGATTAAGTTGATGTCCGATTTGTTTTGAAAGATGATTTCAAAAGAGATTTAATTAATATAGATTTTAACGGTACGTTGAACACACCAACCCTAAACGCCCGCTGACCAAAGGAGAGGTCTCGATATATTTTATTCTAAATTATATTTCCGCGAACGCGAGAAAGCTCGTAGAAGACTCTTACAGACAGCGTATGTCTCATATTAGGCTAGCCGAGGCTTTTATAAGCTAATCTTGACGTAAATAAATTCCCTATGTAGTGAAAGGATGGTTGTAGCTTTATATGAGAAAGACCTCAAAATCGCGACGATTTTTGCAAGTAAATAAGAAAAGTTTGTTGCGCCAGAAAAATCATGGAAAAATACATAATATATGAAAACCTATCTTCGAGTTCGGAATGAAAATATCTGGCTATGCAGGTGCGTATGTATTTCCAGATCTACTTATGTAAGGGCGAAAGTTCTCCGCAATATTCACCGCAAAAAATTTATTCCTTAATTATTTATTAATTACTTATTATTAGTTAATTTATTTAGTTAGTTTTTGTTGAATTAAATTAATGTTTCATACCAATATCCTTTCTTTCAATTAGTTAGATAATGTTTAATTTTATTATTTATTTTATTCAATTGTCTCTTTTTCGTTTGATGCTGCTTAGCTGATAACAAATGTAGCTCCATAGCACTTGCACTCAAACCGCTTATTGTATTTTCCCTAATCGCGTAGTCACACCAAACCTATATATCTGTGTATTGTACCAGTTTAAATATTTCTTGAGAGCGTTTTTGTACCATTTCAGAGTCAACTTTCGTTGCTTCACATAGGTCTCCCTGTCAGAATGCCAATGCTTTACAGTCACATACGATATATTGAGCTGTCTCACTGCAATCCTCTAGACAGAGCCTACACTCAACTGCCAAGTTTCTTTATATGTACCCCCAAAGGTGTGTGTCCTGTAAACAGGCCTGTTCTCATTTTAATCTTATTTCTAGAATTCAAAGAAACAAACGAAAATGACCACCTACCTTCACCGGGACAATTGTTGTCTTCTTTCGCAGCCTTCTGAGAAGGACTAAGGAAGTGGATATGGGAATCGGAAGTTGGTTCCTTCTTACCGCACCCGTTCGCGAACTACCGTAAATTAATTCTTTGTCGGTTTTAATCCCTCGAAAAACAGGAAACACTTGATAGATAAACGAGACCCGAG
Source organism: Adranes taylori (assembly GCA_009867245.2). NCBI lineage: Eukaryota > Metazoa > Arthropoda > Insecta > Coleoptera > Staphylinidae > Adranes > Adranes taylori. The sequence continues at coordinate 4,025 of WYDF02075081.1, read as the reverse complement.
TTGCAGCGCGATGACATACAAATTTGGCCACTGACTTTATTCCAGTCATTTCGGATTGATAAACACTGTGGTAAAGAGGATTGTTGTACTGCCATGATGAACTATACAATGGAGTTTGTGGGTTGAAAGTTTTGCACAATGTTTACAAAACCCAAGAAGAGGGATACTGTTCCTAGAAATAATGGTCGAGTCCTAAGTATTTAAATGCTCAAAATATTGAAATATTGGGCCGTCCACTATTTTTTCCAAATCTATCAACCAGTGATTTCTTTTTTCCCTATGTAAATAAAGAAACCAATAATAACTTTGTAATTTTGCTACACATAAAATATTAATATAGATAATTTAACTATAGGTATTTTGCAGGACTACTCGCTAACGAGAATTACACTAGTAGCTTTATGAATTTTAAGCAGTGAAAATCAAATGTGCGTTACGGTCCAACTCATCAGTATTACACAATACTTACGTAGAAACTTAATAAATAATATTTAAACACTAATTATAATAACATGCAGTTTATAATATATTGTAAAACGTAATTGTGTAATATAATGCGAAAAATTTCGACTAAGTGTTAAATTAAATAATAAATTAAAAATAAATTGTTTCTATACACGATATATAAAGTCTGCTTGATTTTAGCTATCACAGCAGATATTTCGGCTACTATTAGAGATAAGACAAAATATTATATACGAAAAGTTGTTCTTCATTAATTTTTCTATTAACTGCCATAAAAAAACAATTGAGCATCAAATGGATTAGATTTTACAAATTTATTCTAAATTTTAAATGGAACATGCCCAATTTTATTGCGTATTATATGCACGCTCATGAGAACTAATACCGACCTTTAACAAGATCGGCAGGCGGTGAAATAAACGCTAAACATCTATATATTAATAAACTGAAATTTTAAACTTAAACGTATTACTTCTACTGAATTCACGTATTCCTCTTACATTTACTTAAGTTGCATATTAATTTACGTATTACTTTCACTATTACTTGCTTTATTTTGTTAATAACAACATAAACAAAGTAATAATATGAACTGAGATATTCAAATACCATTGAAATGTACATTGTTTATGTTGTTAATAACAACATAAACAAAGTTCTGTTGTTAGTAACAACAACATAACATAAACAAAATAATAGTAAGCAAATAAAGTTTAAAAGTTCAGGTTTAGGTTTTTAAACTTTATTTATATATTATTACTTTGTTTATGTTGTGACTAACAATATAAACAGGGTAATGCGCATTTGAATACTATTTGAATATTTCGCTTAACATTTGAATATGTAGGCTAGAGTTATGTTGTCAACAACACAAACAAAGTAATAATATGAACTGAGATATTTCAATACTATTACTTTGTGCCTATTACTTTGTTTTTGTTTTAAATAACAACATAAACAAACAACATAAACAAACAACAAAAATAACAACATAAACAATAACATGTTGCTTATGATGTAAATAGCAACAGTAATAATATATAAATTAAGTTTAAGTTTTTTTACAATTTTTGAATAATATGTAAATTTACTTTAATTTTTTTTATAAGACTTAATTTACATACTATTACTTTGTTTATGTTACTAACAGCATAACTTTGTATATGTTATTGTAAAAAATACAACATATAAAACCAATAATATAAACAGAGTCATTCAGAGACTATTTAAATGTGCATTACTTTGTTTATGTTATTAATAACAACGTAAACAAAGTACTAATATGTAAGTTAAATTTAAAATTTTTAAACGTAAATTACTTACTTTACATACTATCACTTTGTTTATATTGTTAGTAATATGTAAATTAAGTTTTATGTAATAATAATATGTAAGTTAAGTTTAACAATGTCATACTGAAATTTTAAACTAATATGTAAATTAATTTCGAATGGATATTACTTTGTTTATCTACGTTGTTAGTTATAACAACATAAAAATAAATACTATATAAATTAAGTTTAAAATTTTAGTTTAAAATTTTTAAACGTAATTTACATCTTAATACTTTGTTTATGTTGTTATTAACAATATAAACAAAGTAATGTCCATTCGAAATTAATTTACATATTAGTACTTTCTTTATGTTGTTATTAACAACATAAACAAAGTAATGCACATTAGAGTAGTATTTGAATATCTCTGTTCATATTATTATTTTGTTTATGTTGTTAATAACAACAACACACAGAACGTTATGTTGTTAATAACAACATAAACAAAGTAATAGTACATAAAGTAAGTTTAACATTTCAGTTTAAAAGATTTAAACTAAAATTACATATTAATACTTTGTTTATGTTGTTATTAACAATATAAACAAAGTGATACACATTTGAATAGTGTTTGAATTTCCCTCTATTCATATTATTATGTTTATATTCTTAGTATCAAGGACATAAATAAAGTTATTTTGTTAATAACAACATAAACAAAGTAATAGCATACAAATTAAGTTTAAAATTTCAGTATGACATTGTTAAACTTAATTTACATATTATTATTACATAAAACTTAATTTACATATTACTAACAATATAAACAAAGTGATAGTATGTAAAGTAAGTAATTTAAGTTTAAAAATTTTAAATTTAACTGACATATTAGTACTTTGTTTACATTGTTATTAATACCATAAACAAAGTAATGCACATTTAAATAGTGTTTGAATGTTTATATTATTGCTTTTTTATGTTGTTATTTACAATAACATAAACAAAGTTATGTTGTTAGTAACATACACAAAGTAAAAGTATGTAAATTAAGTCTTACAAAAAGATTATTTATTTATAATATTTTATGTGTAGCAAAATTACAAAGTTAATATTGGTTTCTTTATTTACATAGGAAAAAAATAAATCACTGGGTGATAGATTTGGAAAATACAGTGGACGGTCCAATATTTCAATATTATGAGCATTTAAATACTTAGGACTCGACCATTATCTCTAGGAACAGTATCCCTCTTCTTGGGTTTTGTGTACATTTTGCAAAACTTTCAACCCACAAACTCCAGCGTACAGTTCATCATGACAGTACAACAATCCTCTTGTACTACAGTGGAAACATATTGAATAATTTCAAAGCATCTGACGAACATCTATTTCTTTCAATTTCTTAACGAACGCTTTTGTTGAAGAAGACCCATTTGAAAGATCCAAACTGCTATTCGTTTTGACGTCATACACCTAAAGAAATAATGTTGCACATCAAATGAAACGATCTATTGTCAAAGCAATCTTGTGTAAATATTAACTGTGATCATACTTAGGAGATTCCACGGAAAACAAAGCGCATGTACAATCAAAAATTTGTGTAAAATTGTGTCTTCGAACGCGACTTAATTGATGTTCTCTTTGTAAGTTGCTAGTTTCTGCCTAGGACCCAGAGAGTTATCGTGTTTTTTGGTCATTAGACTGAATTACCCCAACGTAAAAGTCCATTTGAATCTTACATATAATTGCAAACACCACAATAAAGACTACCGTCAAAAAACGTCCAGGTCTGTTTAACTTAACCCTACTTTACCATTTAGAAACAATGAAAAGTTTATCCGCAATTAATTATTAAACCTATCAATTATCTTAGCTACAATGTATCGCTGTGATAGTTTCTGTGTTCGGTAATATCAAAAAACACCCCCATAGTGTAGCAAATTCTTACGAGGTCGTAGCAATTTTGGCGACAATTTCAAGACTGGATCACCAAAGGTAGCCTAAAGGTAGCAGGATCACCTAAAGGTAGCAGTCCCTTGGAAAAATTACAATGCTGCTGGCAACTGTTAAAAAAAATGATCGTGTGATTAATACATCTTGATGTATTTCAAAATGCTTGATTCAACGTAACTTCTTACCATTTCATCACTTATTTTATATTCATTATAAACTTGAGAAATTTGCCGAAAAATTGTCAAGGGTCGAATATTTTTTGCATTTAAAATTTTACGTACATATCGCATTTCACAACTTGAGAACGGCTGGATCGATTTGGCTAATTTCATT
>WYDF02075070.1:0-11318 GCA_009867245.2 Adranes taylori | reverse complement strand
TCACCTGTAGTGTTCTGGTGGCCCCACAGTACTTCGCACCCCCCCCCCCCGGTTATAAACTTTTCCCACCCCCTGGAGTTAATCTATGAAATGTAGTAGGTGTGGCCCGACATAATGTAGGAAGATGCTTTATATTTAAAAATGTGACCTAAAAAGTCATCAAAATCTTAAATGAAATGAGGTGTTACACATTCCCTTCATTTCGCCAATGTGTGTACTCACGCAGCTTATTTCATAAATTCTGCACATTGAACGTTCCGTGTGACACTCTGGCGTCAGCGGGATAACTTTTAGAAATTTAGAACATGTCCGCGACTTAGTGGTACCTTGCGCGACTTAGTGGTACTTTCCTTTTCTAGCCCATACCTTACTAGAGTGTATACTTCCGGCTTGTCATTCACAGTCAGTTGTAGGCACTACAAAACGTGACGTTTGTGATTCACGGCGTTATGCATCTTAGTATCGTGTACCTTTTCGAACCTATACCTTTCCGAGAGTGAATGCGTCTGGTTTGTGACTCACAGTCAGTCGTAGTCACTAAGGACGAGTAACATTTGTGACTCACGGTATGTCACGTCTATAGTATGTCCTTAAGTTACATGCCTTTCATGTTATTCATATTGTGTACTTGAAAATTATCCCCGCCTTGTCGCTGTATTATCGATAGCCTGTACACACATTATTTTGTTTGTTATTTTATCACCGCCTTTTCCATATCGCTTTACATGCACCGCTGTTGTTTTTTATATGTTGTAATTTCCCTATTTTTAATGTAACCGCCATTATTACGTCATTTATTTACGTTATTGATTATTACGTCTTGGCGTTTTTAAATAATTCAATTGTTTCTCATGATTACTTAATTTCTTTGTCAATGAGACTTTTGTCGCCTGCTAAGAAGTGACACCGTTTTACAGATAGACTTTTGTACACATAAAATGCTAGCTAGTATTATGCTATTGTGTTACATATCTTGTTATAAACGGCGTTAGATTAAATATATGTATTATAAAGAACTTTAGACCAATATGAATTTTAATAACACAGAGTAAATGGAAGTGTATCTGCCTTTTATGGCAGGCAAACCTAAATATAAATTTTTAATAGGCCGATTTTTTAAGCACTTATTAAAAATTAATTTTAATAACGTTGAGAATCATAAGTATGTCACTTATGTATTTGCGTACAACGTTTAAACAATATTATACAAAGGGATTTCTTTATTGAAGGGGTCAGAGGACTACTTTATTAATGGGATGTGCATTAACTTAGATTAACTAAGACCGAATTCTAAAACTTCATTAACTAAGACAGAAATTCATTACTTAAGATATATTGTTCTATACAAACGTCTTTTCTACTGTCCTTACTGGGATATTATAGTACATATGTAGTGAATTTTCCTGTTTACTTACAATTTCTGGGCATGTCTTCAGATATATGAACTTCGCCTCCCTATCCTCCAGACACCCCCAAAAAGAAATAAATTCAAATGCTTTTTTTGGAGATATCTCGGACTATAAGCACCGTGGTTATCATCCTCCAGATAACACCACCGATTTGAAAGTACAACAAAATATAACATGCTGAATTATGTAATGACCTAGAAACTATATCCTGACGATTTATAATGAACATCCAATTTAAATGAATACTGATTTGCCAAATAATATTTCAACCTCATAAACAAATATTTATAAACAGCAAATGTCTTGGAGTCTGCAAATTTGATGAATCTGTATTCTCCAGATATTGTTCTGTTTAAGTAGTTAAATAACTTGACACATAGGAAAAGTAAAAAAAAATTACCAGATAAGATCATGATTTGTTGGAAAATAATTTTTGTACTACCTAATTTATCATGTAAAAATTATGGATGTATTTGTCGCTTACATTTGGATAAATTATGGACAATTTCTTATGTATAGAATAAACATTTCACATTTGATCATGTAAACGCGCCTTAGGATCACACATACGGGTGCTTCTGCTTCTTTGCTGAGAGCTGAACCTACTAGTCGGTTTCATCGCAGCAGGATAGCAGAATAACCGCGTGTTCGTGTTCAATTCAGTTTGTTTCCATTATCAGAATAGGAAGGTATTTACGTCTAAAGTATTTTATATACCGGCCGGGTTTTATAGACGCGGAACGAAACTATAATTTAATTTGACAGACATCAAACAAATTTTGTTTATTTTTTGACGCGAAACGCACGTTAAACGTCATATTGCTGCTGTTCTACTTTCATATATTTATTTTTTGTTTTGTTAATTGTTTTAACCGTGCACTGAATTTTGTTTACATAATGTACGTGCTAATTTAAAAACATTAATTTCAGCTTTAGTATCTAGTAGTAGTTTTGTGCGTGTGTTGGTTTTGTTGTTTTTAGTCATGTCAGCTGTTTGTTAGTAATTTAACCACGTTTTATTATTATTGTTTTTGTACGGATAATATTTATAACAATGCTGATGTTGTTTACTATCTCAATGTTGTTGCTGAGCTTGAATGGTATCGTATATGGATTCAATTTTGAAGTTCGCGATCCAATTGTCAAAAGAGGAGCACCAGGAACTTATTTTGGATTTAGCGTTGCAGAGCATATAGCGAGTAAAAATATCAACACAAAAGATAAATGGTGAGCTATTGAATTTCTTCTTTTACGTAGTTATTTGGATTTACGTCTATATCTATTGGTTTTATTTATTTTAATATTACTTTTGATTTGGATCCATAACATGAACGTCATAACTAATATCACTTGCTATCAATAGGATTTCTTCCAAACTAGGAGTTTGATTAGTTTTGTAAGATTTTTGAATAAAAGATGGTTTGAGTTTAATTCATGGGCTAAATGTTAAAATTACCATAAAAATGAAATTTTTCTATAAAAACGCAATAAACCAATAGAATGTAAATTATATTTTGAGTTATGGGGCATTTTTAATGTTTGCATTATTAATATTAGAATTTTTTAATAGAATGTTTACAATGCATAAAGAAAACTAAAAAAGGAAATTTTTATTCAGAATCTGAATTGTTTTCAGAATTATGACTCTTTGATGGCGCATAGGTATCGTCAATATGTTTGTTCACGTTTTCAGTGTCCCACAAAATGTCATCTTCAGACCCATCTAAATTATTGGAAATGCAACACTACTTGAAATCTACGTTAACTATCGATTCAGGTTAATCTTCTGTCAGGCGGTCGCAACCCATTGTTCAAAAAGTAATGGTTTCTTCATTTTTCCTGAAGGTGCTAATGGCTGATTACCCACTAATAGCCATTTATTGTATTTTTTCGTAATTTATCTGTAACTGGTTTATTAACCACCACATTCAAGACTTGCTGCTGGATTGTCATACCACCCAGTCTTATTACAAGATCGGAATTCAATCCATCCTTAATATGTGACGTGAGGTGGCTTGTCGAGGACTAGCATGGATGCATCAAGGACTAGCATAGAGCGAGTGTTTCTCAGAGAACCTGGCCGTTTTCCTTATATTACATTCAACTAATATAATACCTGTCATCCAATCTTTTTCTTGGACCCGAAAAATGATTCCTGGATGAAGCTGTTCTTTGGGCATTCTTTTACGCTTCAATATAGTAAGATCGAACTTTTTATCCATCACCATTAACACTAAGCATAGCAGTAAATCTGGAGTGTTCGTAACCAGTTGTTCAATGAGACTGTAAGGTTGGAAGTCATGTCAAAATAGATTGGTGTTTGGTCTGCATTGCTCATATTTCGAAGATTGTAGTTGTGCTGGTTGCGTAATGATATAACATGCAGCTGATACGCCAACAATTGTTCATTAAAGTCGCCAGGAAGTTTTTCGGCGAGAGTTATTAGCCTTCGTCGTAATTTGGGCACCCTTCATTTCGCTTTTTTATTACAAATTTTAACACTCTCTGTTCAACTTCATTAAAGTTGAACCCTCCTTTTTTCGGGTCACTAAAAGATTTTCTTGAAGAATTTCTTATATTTTGTTAATTTTTTTCTCCAGCGATGGATGCTTTCTTCTAGATCTTCTTATTTCCTTGAAACTCTTTAAGTCGGCCTAGTTTGCAACCATAACTTTAAAATTCATATCTTTGTTTCTCCTGATGTCTTTATTTATTTGTCTCTTTGATGAGTCCGTTTTCTCAACAGTATTATTATTATTACCCGTGCTCATTTTTTATGGACAATTATAACTAAAATTAGTAACTGTCGTTACAGCAAACATACAAATTGTAACAGTTGCAAGAGACTCCGGGCCGAATTAATCCACTTTGGGGCCCTAGACATTTCCGTCTTACCCCCTCCCTCCCCCCAGTCCTTCTCCCATAAGAAAAATATAGTTATCCAACCGAAAAGTAAACTATCCAACGAAAAGCAAATTATTTACATATCTTTTCACAATAGGTAGTTTAACCGGACACTTCAAAAACCATTTGTCTCATTTGTGTATGCGATGATTCGGCCCTGATCGCACTTAATATAATATACAAACTAAGACTTCCCTAACTTAGCTTGGGTAAAGGTATGGCCGCTATGTTATTCCGAGCTTATTGTTGTATATGTGCGAGTTGTCGTTGATGATCCTTCTCGCTCGCTCTATCTCGTCTCAGGACACATGTGTATTGTTGGATCGGTACGTCGTATGTAACTGCGGGTTTCGGTCTCCAAATACACCCGAATCAGGCCTTACTCTGGTCTACTTTTGGATGGTGCCACAGGCACGACTATGTATTCTGACTTAGCTTACGGGTGGTGCCTTAGGCACGACTATCTGTTTCGCCTTTGCTTATGGATGGTGTCTTAGACACGATAATGAAAAAACTTGTTGCGAGACCATCGAGATTGGGTTCAGCGTGAGCAAATCATTATTTCTAAAGATCCTTTACAACTCGGCTACAGCTATTATTTCGATAAGACGGTTTGTTACTGAATTTGTTCTAATTAAACTAGGATCTTAATTTGTTTGCTTTATAACTAGTATACTGCTTTTATATATTTTTTGTAACACAAATAATGCTCATCGCATGAGATTGTACAGGGTTGGGTCTGAATTCACTTATCTTATTATAGTAAAGTACTTAAACACTGAAATGAAGTATGCAGTAACAGTTTGATAATAGTTTTGTTTATTGTTCTAATATTTATAACTTGAAATGTATGCTTCTACTCGGAGCTTTAATATACTGACAATCTGTAGCTTCTATATACAATGCAAAATTTGTTACAATGATTCCATCCCATTAAGAAAATAGCAAATAAAAATATCGAACTAAAGATTATTTGATTTGTGGTAATTAATATGTTCTTTTGATTGGGGTGAGATTTTTTTAACTAACTTTCCATGACGTTGACGGAATTAAATGATTGATTGACGAAGTTCTCTCGCTAATATTGTGTAGATGGATCCGGCCCATTAACGTGACTAAGATTGTGAAATAAACTGTTAATATATGATGACACTTTATGGCTTAGAAAATGAATGTATTGGTTTATGGTGGTGCCGAGCAACTACTCGCTGTCGCCGAAGTGGATTAATCATCGGTGGTGGTCTACACGTGTCTCTGGAGTTGTGTCACTGCAATGTCCGTTGTCTCGATGCGCTGAGTGTTCGATTGACCTCCTCCTTTTACGTTAACCTTCTTGGTCTCCCATTAACGAAGTATGTCAAAGAAGGGTTATGAATTCTCGATATGAGTGTTTAAATAAAAGTGAGTAACGAGAGAACGAAAGATGTGAATGTAGTATATGATGGTATAGAATTTTGTTACTGAACGTAGTTGAACTTAACTGCAGGATTATTTTAATCGAAATGAAAAAAATGTAGAAAAGTCAGTTTTATGTATAATTTTTGTATTGTATCATATATGATACATTGTGTACATGTGCTTACATTAAATTAATATGGAAAGATTTGAAGCAATTATTATTTTTGTTAAGACACAAATGTACACCGCATTTTTCACATTGTATGTATAAGTGGCTACAGGATGATAATTTGCATCTCTGCCTGACTTCTCTTACTACTGGGAGGTGGACAATGCCGTCTGTTTTTACCTCCTTTGGTGGAATATGCACTGTAGGTCCTTTCTTCTTTCTGGACAGTAGCTGGTCCACCACAGTTTCACTTTATGGTCTTCCAAGCTTTCTGTTATATTGTAAAGAGCACTCTCTACATAAGCAAAGAGCCACCGCTGACTCAGAGAAAGGTAACACTTTTCCTCCAGTGTGTATATCTCCATTGATTTTTCGTACCTCTTGCACTCTCTTGTACAAAAGCCAAGCATTTGCAAGAACCATATCTAATATGTGATAGAATATCCGAAAATACCATTTCTTAATTCTAATTAGTATTTTATATCTACCCATTATGCTATCAAGAAAAGCGACCCCTCACATGTGCTTATTATATTCCTTCTCAACAAATGGGCAAGGTACATCATCTTTTTCTTTCTTAGATTTGTCATATCTTTTTATAGTATCACAAGGGGTTTTGCCTGCAAAATTGGAAACAAAAGTGACAGTTTTCTTGTCCTACCATGCTAAGTAGAAATTTCTACTCCAATGCTGAATAAGTTGGACTGTTCAAAAATATTAGAAAATATATCTGGAGTGAAAACGTAGTTGAAAAAATTATAAGGTGTAGTCAACTCTAAAATTTATGCAGGTAATTTATCAGCTCCCAAAAACGCCATTTGCTCTTCATTCAACTCTAAGTATTCTAAATACCCTTCCACTTCTACACTGTCTGCTCGTGGCACTTCTTTTACTACTGGGAGTAAAAGAACTTCAGCATTGTCCTTATTTGCTTCTAGTAAGTCTTCTTCTTCTATTTGTAGAATATAACTAGGATCACACAGGCTATTATCATCATCTTCTTTAAAATCGTCTTCACTATCATGTCCATTTGCATAATGTATTCAACTTCCTTATCAATCTCACTTGCAGTTAAGGGTCGTCTCCAACTCATTCTGTGAGTAAAAGGTAAAAATAAGAGTGCAATTGACAAGATCATATAAACATCAGGCTTACAAATATTTGAAAATAATTTTCAAAACATAATGTTCCACAATTATTTGAAATATGCCCATTTACACAATGTATCAAATATACAATTGAAAAAGCACGCATAATAACGCGTCAAATATACGAAAAACATATTCACTGCTTAGTAAATATCGGTTTGGTTTTTGTATCAGATATGATACACTATGCAGTGAAGGGTAAATTTATATTTAAATGAAATAAAATCAGCGTTTTCGTTGGTGGTGCTTACTATAGATGCCAATCAAATTCACAAATGCGATTTCTCACTCTAAAAGAATAAATTGGTATCTAATGGAGACTTCAGCTAGTTAAGGTGTGCGATTTCTCACTCAGCAGCAACTAGCTTCAGATCCAAAATGCGTCTGAGGAATGCTACCTTGAGTGGCTGTTTTGTGCGAATTTTCGGGGAAGAAGCTGCTTCTGGCGTGTTGCCAGACCCTGTAGAAAATTTTTTGTACTTCCGATCAATCAAAAATTTCTTCCTGATACGTTAAGAAATTTAAGGATCACAGTTACGTTATTTTGTTGCCGAAATGATACTATAAACGGTGATAGTAGCAATCCTACTCCATCAAAATCTTAGAAGTATTGTATTGAAACGTCTTCTACAAAATATGTTAAACTAATATCCAATCGGAGATCAGCCGAAAGCACAAAGGGTAAAACTTAACAGTGTTGGAAATAAACGTAACGCTTTTTCCAGTAAAACTTTTTCGTTTAAAAAAAAAGAAACGATAATAATAAGAATGAATAGCTGTCGCAAAAGATTAAAATGCAAAATAATATTCTATACACTTACATGTATCCTAGGAAGCTACTGACATACCTAGATATCTTCGTACAGCTCTAGCAACGGCATAAGATGAAATGAGTCGGCCAGCTTTATGTTTTTCGTGGGCTTATTTGTCAGCATGATCGGATGACTGACATTAAGCTTCACGATGTTCTACCTGTAAGGAGATAGATAAGTATAGAAAATCAAATAAATTTTTGTATATTTTAAAGAATCTAAAAATCTGTAATGTTGTCTTGGCCGTATCATTCACCACCAAATTTAATGAATGAGGTACATATAAAGGCACTAGACTACTTCCTTTCCCTTTATATTGGAACCATTTCTGGCCACGTGTTTGCGTATTTAAATTATAATTAACAATTCATTGGTAAAATAATTACACAATCCTTTTACAGCTGCATCCAAAATAGTATAAAATCTTTAACTCTTCCAAGTCCAAATTATTCTAAAAGTGTAAACTATTTCAAATACATTCTAAAATATTTTGTAACCTTAGTAATGGGTTACCTAATAATTTCCCCTTTGACAAAATGCCTAATCTCAGGCATGTGAATTTTTTATATTTTTCTTTTCTATATATGAGAGTCGAACCTCTATTGTTTTTAAGAAATTCGCATTATACTTTTGAGTTAATACTTCTGAACATTGATGGTTTGCTAAAATATGATGTACCGGAACGGTACCTAAACCATTCCGGAATGGCTTTAGGTAAACAAAAATTTATTTGGATAAATGTAGAGCTCTAGTATAATAATTAAGGACCGGAACCGAACCGAAAACCGAAAAAACCGTTATTTTTGTCGGAACGAAATTCGGGGTTTTTTTTCGGTACACGAGAAACTTTTTCGCTGATAAAAGCTACTTTACACAACGTATTAGAAATAGAACTGAACAGCTTCAGACAGAACAGAATATCAAGCCAAAGACGAAACAGGTGAAGAAGGCTGATCGCAGGAAATGGATTTAAGAATTGGCCGTGAAGGCAGATAAAGCGACAGGCGCTAGAAACATGAAGGAACTATACGATGTCACGAGAACTCTCCCCAAGAAGAAAGTCAACCGCAGAAGATCGATGAAAAATAAATAGGGAGACCTCTTCGCCAACGACTAAGCACAACCTGCAAGGTGGCGGGAACACTTTAGAAAGTGTATAGAATATAGAAGAAGTAGGAAATGTAACTAACTCAGACCCATCCTCCAAGGAGGAACATGAAATCAAGACAATGATCAACTAGCTGAAAAATGGAAAGTCTCCTGGAGCAAATAATATTTCACCCTTTCGCAGTCAAGTCAGGAATTGACCAAGGATATATTCTGTACCTAACAATCTTTCTATTGCTATTGAATGAGGTAATGAGTAAAGTCACGAATGGAAAAAAGAGGGCATAGAGTGAAAGCTGACTGAACGACTGTAGGATCTAGATTTAGCAGATGATATCTGCCTACTCTCACAGCATATCTGCCTACTCTCACTGCACGATTCGGGTCTGATATGGAAAAGAAACTCCAAAACGTCGAGTGTAAAGCCAGGATGGTGCGTCTGAAAGTAAATTCCTCCAAGACAAAGATTATACAGATAAACACATGAGATGCAAGAACACTGAGATGAACAATGTGGACATGGAAAATGTAGAAAAGTTTACGTACTTTGAGAGCATAGTGACCCATGATGGGGGTACAGCTGCCGATGTCAGAGCAATAATCAGAAAGACAAATGGGGCTTTCATTCAGCTGTATCAACTCGGGAGGGCAAGAGAGACTTCCACTACAATCAAACTCCGAATTTTCAGAACCAATGTAAAAGCAGTGCTATTATACGGTTGCGAGACTTGGAAGGTCACCTCCAAAATCACCAGTAGTTTGCAGGTCTTTCTGAATAGATGCCTCAAAAATTCTCCGAATCTTCAGGCCAAATGTCATATTTAATGAAGATCTGCAGAACCAAACGCGACAGAAAGCCACCTCCATTCAAATCAAAAGAAGAAAATGGAGATGGATTGGTCATACCCCGCGGGAAAACCAGGAAGCTGTGGAGAGACAAGTTTTGTTCTGGAATCCGAAGGGAAAAAAGAAACGTGGAAGACCAAAGACATCATAGAGAATGACTGTGGGTGAAGAGGCAAAAAAGAAAGGAATGACCATTACTGCGCTGAAAGTCCTTGCTAGGAATAGAGTGCGCTGGAGAAACTTTGTCGAAGCCCTATGCTCCGGACAAGAGCGAGAGGAGTTAATCATTTAAGTAAGTATAATGTAGTAACTTTATTAAATTGCTACAAATTAGTTTTTAAGTTTTTATTGCTACAAAAATTATAAAAATAATTCAGAGGCCTGGTATGGAAAATATTCGCCTTTGGCATTTTAATTATGTATGTGAGCACCGAAAGTTATAGCGAAAAGCTGTATAAAAAGGATATGGGCGGTGTGGTTGTATTGACATTATTTTGCTAATATTTAAGTACGGGCTGAACCGATATATTTTTTCTTTGCTCCAACGAAAAAAATTACGATTCGGGTCCCTGGTAATCATAAATGATCAATTAATATAGAAATGCTATCAAAAGTTCAGGAACGCTTTCCGCTTCTTAAAAAAAGTGTCGTTCCCGTGCGTTCCGGCCTCACTGCATCCCTGTTTCAGAATCACCTCTAAAAGTTATACATTGTCTAACTAAATATTGGATAATCGCAATAATTGCTGTAATTATATCACGAGATTGTTTTTTCTCCGATTCAAACTATCGTTGCTGTTCTATATTTTTATCAAGTCTCTTTTTTAGATAATTCCATTTTCAAAAATTTGGCATATGTTCAATGGAACGACTGGATCCATTTGCCTAATTTATCTTTAAAAATGTTACTAACAGTCCGAGTAAGGTTTATTCGGAAAGAAAAATTGAAAAAGTAGCAAGGATAATTGGAAAATTCGGCAGAACTGAAATCCGTTGCAAAGCGCATCATTTGAGAACGGCTGAATCGATGTAGCTAATTATTTTTAAAAAGTGTTCCTAATACTTCGCATAAGGTTCTTAAGGAATGAAAAATTGGAAAAGTTGCGCAGAAAATTAGAAAATTAAATGTGCAATAATCTATATAATAAAAATAAAATGCTGTTTGTTAGTAACCGCATTAGTTGAGAACGGTTGGATCGATTTGGCTAGATTCATTTCAGAATCTTTCTATCAGTCCGCATACGGTTTTCACGGAAAGAAAAAAAGAAAAATTGGAAAAGTTGTCTGAAACATTGGAAAGTTCTAGAAAAACTGGTTGGTAAGCGCGTTCACTTGTGAACAACTGGACCGATTTGACTAATTTCTTTTTAAAAATGTTATTGGCAGTCCGAATAAAGTTTTGTCGGAAAGAAACATGGGAAATGTTGCCTGGAAAATTCGGCAAAAAAGTGGTTCACTTGAGAACAACTGGACCGATTTTACTAATTTCTTTTTTAAAATGTTACTGGCAGTCCGAATAACGTTTT
>WYDF02075059.1:0-11318 GCA_009867245.2 Adranes taylori | reverse complement strand
TTTAATAAAAAATCACACTATATCCCGGCACATTCACATTTCCGGTACTTTTTTGTTACATGGTGCATGAAATGGCGGATGCTGCGGGCCATACTGAGCAACATATGGGTCGGCAAAAAGTGGGTATGCTATATTAGTGGCTAGAATGTATTAAAATATTGATGGTTGCTTCGGATCTTACCAAGCAACGTATGGATCGGAAAAATAGTCATACCAGGTGCATATTTCTGTATCGTTGGTTGCCTATAGTGTTGTACATTCACTGGAAGATGAGGCTTGCTATTTATTGTCAAATATTTGTTTTAGACATATAAATTTGAATTGCGGTATGCTCATTCAAAAATGTAACTAGAATCTAAAAGATAACTAGATACTACCAGAGTTGGTATAAAAATTAATTGTCTACAAAATTTATCAGAACCCCACAAAAATGTGGTATACAAATCAGGATGACATATACGGTACATACAGTAAATGTTGAAATAAGTATGCGCTACATACAATAGATGTTGAAAATTCTGGAGCTCCGAAAAAGTCAGTGTCCTCTGCACCTCTATAACGGGTGAAAAATTGTATCCCCCCCCCCCCCCCTCTGAGCCGTATGCTTTTGGAATTATAGATCATGAAGCTATTTATTATTAAATGTGTACTTTATTTATAAATTATGAAAAGAACATTAGTTATATAAAAACAGATATAATCAATTAATAAAATAAACAGTACAAAATAAAAACAAACACACATGGCTATTAAATAAAGAACATTATACTTCCATTGTTTAAGTATCAATAGAAAATTTATGAGTTTATTAAATGCTTATTGTTTTTCGTTATGAACTGCACGACCATCAATTAATATAATATGCTTCGTTTTGTGAGAAAATAATATTTTTTAAGTATACCATTGTACATAGATACATAAATCTTAAAGTTTAAAATCACTTAAAAATCATTGATCATTGTATTTAAAACATAATATCTCTGAATCAAAAGAAACCACAAAAGTAGAGTACAAATAGGATATCAGTTATGGAAAATTAATTTGAACAATTCTCAACTATTTTTCACTAACCAATAGACAAATCAGATTTAGAACAGTTTTTAAACAGAGAAGGAAGCTACAGATGTGCTATAAATCTGGTATGTAGCTTCGTGCAGGCCTAAAACTTCTGATGAGCCAGTTAAATTCAAATTACTAGGCATCAATTAAGTAAGCTACTTAGTCTATTGCTTCGTAAAACAGAGTTTAGTTATTTCTGAACTGCTCTTGATGTAATATCAAAAGAGGCACTATATGGTATTACTAATTTTGCTGTTTTCTTGTTGTAGGCTGAACGATGTTGACCACTGAGGAGCGGGTAGAGATTATCCTCCCTTGTGCAAGAGAAATATTTCCCCAAAGACAAGTTGCAGATGCATTTAATACAAGGCATCCTGAACGAGGGCCAGTGTTGCAATCAACAAATGAACAAATGGCAGACTGCAAAAGTTCAAGAAAAGGTCTAGTACGCGGACTGGTAAAAGTTTAGGAACTTCAGAAGAGATAGTGGAAAGGGTTTTTGGCGAAGATATCAGCATGTCCGAAACACTCAATCCGCTGAATTAGCTTGGAAGTAAGCGTTCCTTGAACTACAGTATCTTGGGAAAACACAAGTTCAGATCGCCGATCTGAAGAAACTGATTCAAATCGCCGTTTAAAAATTTGCAATTGATTTTTGACCCAGTTGGAGAAGAAATCAGAGTTTTTGTCTAAAGTTATGTAATACAGACATCGGACAGAAACCTTCACTGGTTTATCGGCAATAAGGAGCAAGGAGCTGATCGCATCATGTTTTGTGTAGTCTGTGGCAAGACCGGATCATAAGCGCCTACTTCATTGACGGAACAGTTAACAGTGAACTTTACTTGGCAATGTTAGGAGATGAATTACTATCTGCTTTAGATTTGCTGCGTTCTGGAGAAATAGAATGGTTTCTGCTGCACCCGCACACTAGTGTACACAAGTTTGTAATAGGCTAGATGATCATAGCGGAATGGACTCCACTATCTCCAAATTTTAACCTGATGGAATAAATTGATGGATAATGGGGTTATGTAAAGTCCAAAGTTTACACAGTTAAGATCAAGGTCAGAATCACAACTGTGTGCCGTTCAGTAATGCCTGATTTGGTAACCAACATTCTGCGGGACATGGAAGGTTGTTTTCAATTATGTTTCGACTTAGACGGAAACCATATTGAACATAATATATTTTAAATCCCTATGGTGCCGAATTTGTGAGTATGTGGGCGGCTAAGAGGTATGACATTCGTATAGTTATAGTTTTATATTCAATTTTATTTTATTTCCGATGCTTTTTGGCATCTTCTCGTATGTTGAGTTAAAAAAATTGTCTCTAGACTTTACGCTAATCTCGACACGAGAATTATCGAAAAGAATCTAGAGTCTCAATTAATTTTCTTCAAAACCATGGCTCACAATATGATACATCTGTTGATCAAAAGCATTACGAGCTGATGTCTCAAATTTACTTGAGCTATAAAAAAACAATATTACATTATTTTGTCCGAATATAAAGAACTAAATCATTACTGCAATCACAAGAATTTAATTTGGAAAGTGACATATGATATTGCGTTTTGCTCGTATTAATTTGACAATCCTTTAATCTTGAAGTCGCCCAAGCCTCCGTCCATACCGATAAAATAATACATACAATACAAGCCTAGAAAAGCGGAAGTTAAATTAGAGCAAATCAACTTCAGAAAAGGTACAAATTAGGAAAGGCTTTCGTTAAAGATGCATCTTATCCCCGCTGCTCTTCAGTATATAATCAGAGGCAGTTTTTAAAGAAGCTCCGTCTTGGTATATTAATAATTAAGATATGCCTATGATCCTGTGATATTAGCAAGCACTCTTAGTGAACTATAGTTTCTTTTGAACCTTGTTGTGGAGTGGCATGATGGTGTTGGAAAAAAGTTATGGAAGCTGTGTTAAAAATTGACGATAAAGAAGTAGTTGGACGTATATCTACTTTTAAATATTTTAGTACCTACATTACCGACAAGTGCGCCCGCAGCTAAAAAATTCCATTTAGAATTGAGAATGCTCGACAAGCTTTCATTAGAATGAAGAAGTTCTTCTAGAATGAATTCTAGAATGAGGAGGTTCCAAATTCCTTGGACTGATAGAGTTACCAATATTGAGGTTCTAGGAAGAGTGAATATAGAAGGAAGGGGAGCTACTAAGTACCGTCAAGAAAAGAAATCTCTAATACATAGATCAAATTATGAGAGGAACAAGATCCGACCTTCTAAAGCTAATTATAGCAGAAAGAAATCATTGGGATGTGTACTTCCAGTGAAAGTTTCTGCGCAGCAGTTTGAAAGATTCAAATCGCCATGTGGATCATCAACCTTCGTTAGGAGACGGCGAACAAGAAGAGGAAGGATTACAAAGTCTTTTTACTTTTAACAAATTGCTCGATCTGAGTTCTAACATTGTTCTTCTATAGCTGGCACAAAGGTTTTCACTTATTCATGAACAAATCTGGGTGCTAAGAAAGCTAAATCAATTACACCATTCTTAGAACAACCTCTGAATCTGAAGCCCGAATGGTATCGAAATATTCCAAGACCGTCTGAAACGGAAAAGCTCCAAAGAAAACTATACAAGCAAATTTGATAAGAAGCAATAACTCATGCAATCCATAATGAATCTGAATATTGTAGCGAAACGTCCAATAGCTTTTTTACTCAGAGAGTTTGAATTCTAACATGGCTCTTATTGTTTCTTTTAGCAAAATTTTCGTACTTTTCAGATCTCAGGAAAAAATGTGTGCCGTTCAGAAGCTCTAATGCATAGATCATATTATGAGAGGAACGAGATCCAATCTTCCTAAGCTAATTATCGCGGGAAGAAATCAGTGGGACGAAGTCAAAAGAAATCAGTATGACGTGCACTTCAATTGAACGTTTCCGCACAGCAGTTTGGAAGATTCAAATCGCCATGCGGATCGCCAACTTTCGCTAGGAAACGGCGGACAAAAAGAGGAAGAATTACAATGTTTTTGTCTTATTTGTAACCAATTGCTCGTTCTGAGTTCTAAAATTGTTTTTCTACAGCTGGCACACAGGTTTTCAATGATGCCAGTAGAAATCTGATTGCTAAGAAAGCTAAATCAATAACATTATTCTTGGAACAAATCCACCTTTGAATCTGAAACATGAATCCTATCAAAATCTTCAAAGATCTTCTGGAACGGAAAGGTTCCAAAGAAAGCACAACAAGCAAAATTTTATAAGAAGTATTTATTCATTCAACCCATAAATTATCTAAATATTATACTGAGACCTGCAATGGCGTTTTACTGAGAGAATATGGGTTCTGACATTATTCTTCTAGCAGAATTTTCATGCTTTTCAGATCACAGGAAAAATGATGTTTCGAAATATTGTCAAGCGGTATTATATTTTTAGCCTATGGCAGGTTCAAGAAAAGTTTGATTTGCTTGAATTTGATCAAAATATTTATGCTCCGTAAACATTGGTTTGAAACTGCACCTGAGCAATTAAAATTAATTCCAAGCGTGGTACACTTTTTTTAAGTTTTGAGAAAAGGCTTTCTTAGGTTTTGAGAGTAAACTTTACTTGGCAATGTGAGAGGATTAATTACTACCTGATTTAGATTTGCTGGGTTCTGGAAAATAAGAATGGTTTATGATCCACTCCAACACTGTGGTACATGAGTTGGTAAGAGGCTAGCCCACAGTGGATCGGTCGTAGGAGACGAGAAGAATGGGCTCCATGATCTCCAAATTTAAACCCATTGGAATAGATGGATAGTGGGGTTATGTAAAATTCAAAGTTTACACAGGTCAAGGTCAGAAACCATCTACGGGGATGCAACACAACTGTGTGCCGTTTAGTAACGCCTGACCTGGTAATCAACACGGGAGACAGTTTCCAATTATGTTTCGACTTGGACGGAAACTGTATTGAACAAAATATATTGTGAATCCCTATGGTGCGGAATTTTTGAGAATATGGGTCTCTAAGTGGCATAATATTCGTTTAGTTTTATATTCAATTTTATTTTATTTCCGATGCTTTTTGGCGTCTTCCCATGTTTGTAAACGAGCCTACAGCCTCAATTAATTTTCTCCAAAGTCATGGCTCACCCACAATATGATACATCTGTTGATCAAAAGCATTACGAACTGCCCCAATAAATATTTCTAGAAAGTCAGCTGTTTCAAATTTACTTGAGCTATAAAAAGCCAATATTACATCTTTTTGTCCAAATATAAAGAACTAATCATTACTATAACCACAAGAACTTAATTTGGAAAATTACATATGATATCGTGTTTTGCTCGTATTAATTTGACAATCCTTTAATCTTGAAGTCGTCCAAGCCTCCATTCATACTGATAAAATAATATACACAACACAAGCCTAGAACAGCGGAAGTAAAATTAGAGCAAATCAACTTCAGAAGAGGTAAAAATTAGGAAAGGCTTTAGTCGAGGATATATCTTATCACTGCTGCTCTTCAGTGTACAATCAGAGGCAGTTTAAAGAAGCTCCGTCTTGGTACCAAAATAAATAGTTTTTATTAATAATTTAAGATATGCCGATGATACTGTGATCTTAGCTAGCAGTCTCGATGGACTACAGTTTCTTTTGAACCTTGTCGTGGAGCGGAATGATGGGGTGTTTACAAAAAAAGTGGTGGAAGCTATGTTAAAAATTCACGATAATGTGTATCGTGTTTTAAATATGTATTGGTACCATGTGCCCCAACAACAAACAAATTCGAGCTAGAATTGGGAATGCCCGACATATGAAGAAGTTCTTCATCGATCTACTACTCGACTAAAAAATGCGCATGCTACGTTGCTATGTTTTCCCACTTCTTTTAAATGGAAGTGAATGCTAAACCCTAAACTCGACTATGGAAAGGCATATTGAAGCATTCCAGATTTATTTGTAGCGGAGAGTTCTCATAATTCCTTGGACTGGGAGTTACCAATATTGAGGTCCTAGAAAGAATGGAGCTACTATACAATGCCAAGAAAAGAAAGCTCCAATACATAGGTCATATTATGAGAGGAACGAAATACGATCGTATGAAGCTAATTATCGCGGGAAGAAATCAGTGGGACGACATCAAAAGAAATCAGTGTGATGTGCACTTTCATTGAAAGTTTCTGTGCAGCAGTTTAGAAAATTCAAATCGCCATGCGGATCTCCAACCTTCGCTAGGAAACGGCCGGACAAAAAGAGGAAGAATTACAAGGTTTTTGTCTTATTTTTAACCAATTGCTCGTCCTGAGTTCTAAAATTGTTTTCTACAGCGGGCACACACATTCTCACTGATGCCTGTTGAAATTTGGGTGCGAAGAAAGCTAAATCAATAACAGCATTCTTAGAACAACCTTTGAATCTGGAACTGGAAACCTATCGAAATATTCCAAGACTTTCTGGAACGGAAAAACTCCAAAGAAAACACCACAAGCACAATTTTATAAGAAGCATTAATTCATTCAAACCATAACGAATCTAAATATTGTAGTGAAACCTGTAATGGCTTTTTTACTGAGAAAATTTGAGTTCCAACATTGTTCTTCTAATTTCTTCTAGCAAAATTTTCATACTTTTCAGATCTCAGAAAAAAATTATGTTTCCAAAGATTGTCAAGCGACAATTTATATTTTTAGCTTCTGGGGGTTCATGAATAGTTTCGTTTGATTGAATTTGATTAAAATATTTATGCTTCGTAAAAATTGGTTGGAAATTGCGTCTGGGCAATTACAATTAATTTCAGGTGTAGACACTTTCCTAAAGTTTTAATAAAAGACTTTAAAGGTGTATCAAGCGTATCTCGAAATTCATAAACAATACATAACATACAATAAACATTTGGGAATAAATTTAGTCAAATGTACCCAATTGTTCCAAATGTGGAAGATATTAAAATGTAATGCCATTTGTGACTCACTTTTTCCTTTCGTGAAAAATTCTGAATCCCTCTCAGGTACGTGAATGCGAGGCCTGGAAGATGAACCGCGCAATTGTTGATACGACACATTGCCGCTAATATAACTTCCTGCGGCTATGCCGCCCCTAGATCCACTCCGATCATCACTACCATACGCCACTCGCGCCCTGTTTTTCCCGCGTCCTGCTTCCGCAATTCCCATACACCATATCACTAACACTAATAACAATAAGATCTTTTGAGCTTTCACTATTGACACATGATGAGGCGTTCGTAGTATAATACCGCATAGATTTAAAGATTCGCGTATGGCTTTGAACTGTAGTAATAATAATATCCTTCTATATGGCTTAAGATTTCCTAAATCTGAAAGTTCCGAGCCAAGCTTCAACATGGCTTGGGAAAATTTAAACGCGCCTTGTGGCGTGTTTACCTATATTTTCTTTTTTCTGTGACGACGCTTTTTTATTTTAATGTCTTAGGTTACATTGTAAACGCTAACGCGCGCATTGTTCAACTAACTCCAATAGGACGATGCGTCTCGGTTAGTTACCTACCTACCTGGTCACAGGTGGTTTGGTGCGCTCCATCAACATCCAGCACTAAGGCTACCAACGAAAATATCTAAATAAATAAACATGCTTTGTTATCAGAAGAGAAATATTTGTGATTAATATTTACAACAGATTTATTTTGGAAACAATTGTTGATGGAGCTAATATACAGTTACGTTATTAGCAAAGCAGATTTACAAGCAACATGGTGATGAATTCTTGTAATTTAATCCCAACCCGTATCATATATTTCATATAGTTTGTTATTAATTTATAAACTAAACAAAGATAAATATGCGTTGAATTTTATTCAGTGCAAAAATTGGAAAGGCTAAATATGAAAAAATTTTATGCTAAAGAACACAACTTCTCTACATCAAATCAAACGATAAAAAGTCATATAGTCACAAATGTATAATGTATATTACTTACATACTTAATTCCTTTCGCTCTTATCCAGAGCATAGCGCTTCCTTTCTTTTTTCCTCTTGATCTACAGTCCTTCCCCATGATGTCTTTGGTCTTCCACGTTTCCTTTTTCCTTGCGGATACCAGCACAAAACTTGTCTCTCCACATTATCCTGTTTTTTCGAAGGGTGTGACCAATCCATCGCCATTTTCTTTTCTTAATTTGAATGAAATTGGATTCCTCTCTCGTTTGGTTCAACAGAATTTCGTTACATATCACATTTGGCCAGAAGATTCGGAGAATTTTTCTGGGGCATCTATTCAGGAAGACTTGCAAGCTTTGATGATTTTGAAGGTAACCTTCCAAGCCTCCCAACCATATAATAGCACTGTTTTCAGCTGAATGAAGGCTCCATTTGCCTTTCGGATTCTTGCTATCACATTTGCAGCCACACGACCATCATGAGTAACTATGCTCTCAAGGTACGTGAAACATTTTCGATGTCCTCATTGTTCACATTTTTTGTGTTTATCTTCATAATCTTTGTCTTGGAGGAGTTTACTTTCAGACCCTCCATCTTGGCTTCGCAATCGAGGTCTTGGAGTTTATTTTCCGTATAAATATGGTTCTGTGAGAGTAGGCACATATTATCTGCAAAATCTAGATCCCAATCGTTCAGTCAGCTTCCACTGTATGTCATCCATGACCTTTACTCATCACCTCATCTAGAACCAATAGAAAGATTGTTGGGGACAGAATACATCCCTGGGGAACTCCTGACTTGACTGCGAATGGTTCCGTGATTTTCCCCTCGTGATGACACAACATGTTTCTTTAATTACTTTTATTATCCTCTCCGGTATTCCATATTTCTGTAAGGTTTTCCACATACTGCCCCTTCTAAGGAAATCGAAGGCCTTTTCAATATCTACGGGGAGAAGATGAAGATTAGTGATAAATTCATTGGACTGTACGATAATAATACGAAGCGTGTTAATTTGGCCGGTACAAGAACGATGTCTTTAAACCATGCATGCTCCTTCCTTATTTGTGATTCTACTTGTGCTTTGATTCTGTTGAATATCATCCGCGTCAACACTTTACTTGAAATTGATAATAGGGTGATTCCTCTCCAATTATGACAATTAGTAGTGTCTTAATTGGGTAATTTGATGAGGTGTCCCTCACTCCAATCGGGTGGCAAGTTTTCGTTGTTCCAAATCGCCTCGACGAGAAGGTACAGAAGATAGTGGCGGTCTCTGAACCAGCTGACAGGAGCTCTGGTGAAATATTATCTGCTCCAGGAGCCTTTCCATATTTCAGCTGCTTGATGTCTTAATCTCCTTCTTGAAGGGTGGGTCCGAGTTAGTTAGATTTCCTACTCCTTCTCTATTTTGTACAATTTCTTCCTCTTCTTCAGGTTCTTATTTAGCCTCTTCCTCACTTTCTCTATTGAGCATCTGCATGAAGTGTCGCACCACTTTACAAGTTATGCTTCGTCGTTGGTGAGGAGGTCTCCTTGTTTATTTTTCACCGGTCTTCTGCGGTTGGCTTTCGTCTTCTGCGGTTGATAAATTTATATAGCGAAACTAAATACCAGAAGTCTAAGAGACGCTTGTTCCTCTGTCAAGAAAATAATATTTATAAGAAACATGTCATTTGGCCACCATCAAGGCGGAAGATTATTTCGTGATCTGGAAAAATCTGAATTTTTCTGGCTCAAGTAAAAGTTAAAACTAAATCCGTCAGTGAAAAATATTTTCCCTTACAGACAATTATACACACAGATAACGGAATAATAATATGGGGCAGTACTTCATACAATTGAATATGGCGAATACTCAGTGATGACACACTTTGGTGTTTTTACATAATTCATAATGTCGTGCTTCAATATGCAAAAGAAGAAATGTCACTTAATCCTATCGAGACTAATTGGTTACATTTGTCCTAATACTGTCAATACTTACCGCAAAAAAACGACTGTTTTTATTTGACAAAGATATCTGTGAGAAATATAGAAAATTTTCCGTAACAAAAAAATTAGCTGAGACATAGGTATCCCACCAGTGTTTTTTTCTGGAACATATCTAGACCTGCCGTAAAAAAACATTAACTACAAATTGTTGTAGTACGCTTTTCTTCCAAACATCGACGACATCTCTTTCTCGTTTTTGTTATCGACAGGTGAATGATTTCCTATATTCAAACGCGTTCGGGAAGAGTTGGGCGATCATCGGTATGATCCTTTCCTAAGAACTTTTGCACTCTGATGTACCAAGGTAATCAAATTTTCTGCCAGTTCTACCAAAAATGCCAGGAAAGGGATTCCAGAGCTTTACTGTGTTTCTTTATAGATGACAGTTGTAGTAACAGTTTAAAAAAATCTGTTTTCTACCATTTTAGTGACTTGCGATCTATATCATAGAGACCAGTCAATTGGTCTGATAAATCCACACCTCCCATATACAAGTTATAGAATTCTATTGCTTTGGGACACTGGATATTAAGTTTACCGCCGTTTTCTAAATTCTGATGACTCTAAATTTTGTGAGCCTCTAAATTCTGATGGAAGTTACTAAGTACGAGGATTTCTTTAGTGTTCATTCACAAACAATCGAGTATATGCTCTTAATGACAAGCAATTTCAAAGCTTCCTCGAGACCTATTCTCTTCTTTCGGAAATTTTGGAATAATCTTCAGTACGGAAATACAAGTCCCAACCGCAGCAGACTGTAAAGTGTTCAGTAAGGATCGGAATACAGCAGAATTCGATTTTTTCGTTTTACTTTCTGTCTTTTTACAACTCTCTCGCCTAAGGTCTCTTCAGTAGGCACTTCTCTCCAAGTAAGTTTGAGAGTCACAACGCACGCAAATCTTGATTACCCGTTTGGCTGGCTTCAAGAGAAGATATTGTTTCAGACCAGATGTTCTTTTGAGTTTTGTCACGAATTGGAAGGGATGCATCGAAAAAAGTACGTTTTAGACATTCGACTAAGCCTTCTACGTAATAAGTCTTAGTCTTATATGACGTAATAGTCTGATTTTTGTTGTCCGATTTTTTAGGAATATTGAAGTATAATTTGCTAATCAATACCTTGAAAAGGTTTTTTCAAATTGCAAGTTTTATAGCTTCATTTCCCAGGTTCTTGTTAGAAGATCAGTAGTTATGGGCCATTACAAACAGATACCCAATTACGATTATAATTCCATGTGAATCAATATAGTCTTGCTTTGATTCTGATTTCCGTAACAATAAGTCAAGTCATTAGTACACTTAGTACACTGAGCAATATAGTATAGGAAATGTTTTGGAAACAAGATCTTTCAATCAAGGGTGGCTAAGATAGTTGT
>WYDF02075048.1:0-11320 GCA_009867245.2 Adranes taylori | reverse complement strand
ATGGATAATCCCTAGAATAAACTAATATTTCATCGTGTATACTTTTTCGCTAAGTCCTCTGCAATGAGTTTTCAGTATCTGAATCAACAATTTCCGCGTCTTCAATATTTAATTTTTTTGTTTGGGTAATCCATCAAGTATGCTTATATTTCATGGTGTATCCTTTACCCATTGAGTTTCCACTGAATTTTCAATATGTGAATAACTAATTTCTTCGTCTTCAATATCTGATTCGTTTGGTCGGGTAATGCACCTAGATCCATGATAGTGTATCTTTTTTCCACTAAGTTTACCACTGATGCTTTAATATCCGAATCAATAATGTATACGACTTCAATATAAGACTCATTTAGGTTGTGTAATCCATTAAGCATTGTTGTCTTTAATAATGTAACCTATTTCCATTGAGTTTTTCATTAAGTTCTTCCATGAGCTTTTGAAATATGAATCAATAATGCCTATGTCTTCAATATCTCATTTTTTTGGACGGATAATCCATTGAATATGGTTCTATTTGATGCAATATTTTTGTCCACTATATCTTTCACCACAAAGTTTTTTACTTAGTGGTGAAAGCTAGGCTAAGTGTTTTACTTAGTGGAAGGGTCTTTAGTATCTGAATCAGTAATTACTACGTCTTCAATATTTGATTCAATTGGAGGGGTAGTTCATCAATTATGATTATATTTGAAGGTGTATCTCTTTTCACTCAGTTTTTTTTTCACAAAATTTTCCACTCAGTCTTCAATATGTGAATACCTAATTTCTACATATGCAATATCTGATTCGTGTGGTCGGGTAATGCACCTAGTATAATTATCCTTGTATCTTTCCAAGCATCTTTTATTTCTCCACTAAATTATTTCCACTAACTTTACCACTGCGTCTTTAATATCCAAATCAATAATGTCTACGTCTTCAATATATGATTCTCTTGGATTGGGTAATCGATCAAGTATGGTTACCTTTCATAATGTGTCCTATTTCTATTGATTCTTTTCAGTAACTTTTCAAATATACCTTCAGTATATGAATCAATAATGTCTATCTCTTCAATATTGATTACTCTGAATGGGTAATCCATTGAGTATGGTTTTATTTGATAGAATATTCTTTTTCCACTCTACCTTTTACACTAAGTTTTCTATTGAATCTTTAGATCTGAATCAATAATTTCAACGTCTTAAATGTCTGATTCTTTTGACGGGCAATCCATCAAGCATGGTTGCATGGTGTATCCTTGCTCCATTGAGTTATTTTCCACTAAGTTATATCTGAATCTACAATTTTTACATTTTCAATATCTGATTCCTGTGGTTCTGGTAATCTATCAAGCCTCGTTATATTTGATGGTACATACGATGTTGTATGCTATCCACTGAGTCTTCGTTATCTGAATCCATAATTTCTACCTCTTTAATGCCTAATTCCTGTAGATAGGGTAATCCAGCAAGTTAGTTTATATCTAATAGAGTGTCTTTTTTCAATTGAGTCTTTCTCCACTAATTTGTTCATTGAGTTCAATATCTAAATTAATATTTTCTGCGCCTTCAATATCTGATTTCTTTGGTTCGGATAATTCATCGAATATAGTTATACTTGATAGTAGGATACATCATCAAGTATACACCGTGATAGGATATACCATTGTATAGGGTTTTTTTCCACCGAGTCTTCAATATCTGATTCTTTTGGATTGGTTTATCCAACAAGTATGGTTAAATTTGATGGCGAATCCTTTTTCACTGAGTTTTTTTTACAAAGCTTTCCACTACGTCTTCAATATCTGAATCAATAATTTCTAGTTTGGGCAGTCCATCAAATACTTATATTTAATGATGTATCCAAGTTTTACTAAGTTTTCTACTGAGCCTTCAATATGTGAATCAATAATGTTGCGTTTTCAATATCTGATTCATTAGGATGGGTAATTCATCAAGTAAGGGTATATCTGTTTCCATACCTTCTTCCATAAAATCTTGGAGGTTACAAGGGGAAATAAATAGAAAAGGAAAATAATTATATTTAATTATATACTTATATACAGATAACTTATAATTCAAACATAACATCTGAAACACATGAACGCTTTGGCATTCATGTGTTTCGTATGCGCTGAGGCGCCTAACAACGGCATCGCATTTCATTCGACGTCTGACATTAGATCACCGTATTCACCGGCGCAAGTGTTACCAACGCGCGCTAGAATAACTTTAGGAATAATGTAATATACGTCAAGAACCCATAAATATGCGGGTGTGTACTGCATCTAAGAAGAACTCAAGGAATCCAGTCGGCGTTAATACTTACATTGTTAATTGGATATTGTTATATAATTGGATCTTCAAAGCTAATGATCCAATAAGTTTCTGATCCAATGAGTGTTTTTGTACAGAACACTCATAGGCATACTACTAACAAATTATATCTCTCAGAAAAATACCAAATACATTCTATACTAATACTTAAGTAATAATGATTATTGGTAATTAATTGGTAAAGGTAATAGGTAATTGGTAATAGGTAACAGGTAAAATGCAATTGGTACCAGGTAACAGATATCACGTAACAGGTTACAAGTAAAAATCATGAGGTAATAAGTAACAGGTAGCAGTAAACAGATAACAGGTATCTCATAATAGGTAACTAATTGGTAGTTAATTAGTAATACTAATACTAATTACATTCTAATACTAATTACTTTCATTTTTAATAGTTTCTATAAACTTGCAATAATAATCAGTGATACGCATACTATCAATCCTTAGGTACGAAAGTACATTAATATTTTTTAAACTTTTTCGTTTGGTATATTGATCATTGTAATGCACATTATGTTTTTGACGGAGAGTCTGATTATATTTAAAGTTTTCGGATCAATTTAATTTATAGTAAACATAAGAATCAAGAATATCAAATGAAACATAATCGTAAACATTAGAATATAAGAATAACATTTTGTATATAATAGATATGCATAAAGAAAGTAGGTCCGATTTGGTAAGGTGATATAATGTTTTCAGATACTAGCCATATACCAGCGAAAATCTACAAATATCTTACAGTATTGGTCAGTGAAATGGCACATTAGAAACGTATAAGCATATCGGTGCGTTATAGCTCTTAATTGACTAACTAACCAGAAGCTATGTTATTTAAATATATATATATATATATATATAATAAACAACGTTTAAAGCATGAAATTGTTGTATTAAAAAAACTAAATCTTGATTAAGGCCTTTTTAAAAATGACACTTGTTAAAAATTCACAAAAAAAAATAACTTATAATTCTATAGTACTGTAATTGTATTAATGGTACAATTTTTACCGGAATATTATTAGAATTTGTAATTTATTAATTAACACTATATAATCGATATTAAAATAATATTACGATATTTATCTGTATGTGAAACTAAAAAGGGCCATTTATTGTAATAGTACTATTGATAAGACATAATATTTTAGATATGATCTAATTTTTCAACATGAAATATTTTGAACCTTCCTATACACAAGTATTATATTTTGTTAATATTTATTACTAAAACTAATGTGATACTATTAAAAATATATGAATTAGTGAAGCAGATAATTTATTTTCAAATTGATTAATATAAAACACTAGCAATTATTTATAAGTTCAAAGTATATTTAAAACATGTTAGCATAAATGTCATTAAGGTCATTTGCAAAACCATCTTGTAAGCGTAATAAAAAAAATTACAGCGTTACGAATGTAAAATGAAGTAAGGTATAGGCAGTTAGCGGCTTCCACAGAATCTGCAAAGTCTTATTATTTACAACTTATAAAAGACACTAGCTGTCAAGATTATATCTCATTTGACAAGTGTAACGCTGCTTTTTACATTTCTAACGCTTCTTTTTATATTTGTAACAATGCATTTTTCAGTTGTAATGCTGTATTTTACATTTGTGAGGCTGCAATTTGCATTTGTTAAATGTTGCATTTGTACGCTCCAATATCCCGCTGTAACATTTCAGATGGAAAATGCAACGTAGCAAATATAAAACGCAACGTTAGTAACATAAAATGCTGCAACGCAATGGAAATGTAGCGATACAAATGTAAAATGAGATAAAGTTTGGGCGGCTGGCATCTTCTACAGAATCCACCATCTCTTATAATTTACAACTTACAGAAATTGTCAGCCGCCCAGACTATATATCATTTTATATTTGTACGTTTGTAACATTTATAACGCTGTACATTTGTAACGCAGTTTCTATATGTAACGTTGCATTTATCATTTGTTACGCCGCAATTTACATTTATAACGCTAAATTTTATATTTGTACCGCTGCATTGTTCATTGTAACGCTGCAATTTCTATTTGAAACGCTGAAATTTGCCTTCCTCACGATGCCAACGGAAAATGTCTACTCCACCGTTACAAATGAAAGTTGCAACATTAGAAATGTAAAATGCTGCTCTACATGTAGAAATTAAGTATTACAATTGTGAAATTAGATAAGGATTAGCGGCTCCTACAGAATCCGCAATGTTTTACAATTTATAACGTACAGAAACCGCCAGCCGAAGATGTTATCTGATTTTACATTTGCAACGCTGCATTTTACATTTATTATGCGAATTTTACATTCGTGGAGATGCAATTTATTTGTAACGTTGCATTTTACACTTGTAATGCTGGAATTTCTATTTGTAATCCTGCCTTTTACATTTGTAACACTGAACTGCAATATACCATGGTGACAATTCCAATAAAACATGCAGCGAAGCAAATCTAAAAAAATGTAGCGTTAAAAATGTAATGTGCTCATTTTACATTTGTGACGCAGAATTTCACATTTGTAACGCTGTATTTAGATTTGTAACGTTGCATTTTACATTTGTAACGCTGAAATTTTCATTTGGTATGTTGCATTTATCATTGTAGTGATGCAACTTATATTTTCAGCGCTGCAATTGCTCATTGTAACGATGCAAATGAAAAATATAGCATAACAAATGTAAAATGCAGTGTTACAAATGTAAACTGCAACGTTACAATGGAAAAAGCAGAACCACACATGTAAAATGGTATAAGGTTTAGGGGCTGCCATCTTCTATAAATTGGAGATTCTGTAGAAGCCGTCAGCCACCTAGATTTCATCTCATGTCATATATGCATTTCACATTTTTCGTGCTAGATGGTAGATTTTTAATACCGCAAATGAAAAATGTAGCGTTAGAAATGTAAAACACAGCGTTACAAATGGAAATTGCGGTGCTTCAGTGAATAATGCAGCATTACAAATGTAAAATGTAGCGCTAACAATGTAAAATGCAGCGTTACAAATGCAATTTGAAATGAGGTCTAGACGGCTTCTACAACATCCGTGATTCCTTAACTACTGTTGTAGTGTTAAATCCAATCTTTAATATGTTTCTCCTTAATGGCTTGGAGCTGCTCTTACTGCCTCTA
The DNA here is from genome assembly GCA_009867245.2 of Adranes taylori. Taxonomy (NCBI): domain Eukaryota; kingdom Metazoa; phylum Arthropoda; class Insecta; order Coleoptera; family Staphylinidae; genus Adranes; species Adranes taylori. The sequence goes on along the minus strand of WYDF02075048.1, from coordinate 5,866 downwards.
CAAGTTTATCCGTAATGATTTGCCAGGATTCGTTGATGTAGTTGTTTATCATTAAGTATTTTTCTTTTATCACCAAGTCTTTAAGATCTGCGGAGAGATTCAGACTTTCAAGATAGATATTAGTTAATCCACGGATGAGTAGTTCAATCATATATTCTAAGAATATATGATAGATGACAGTAAAATGGACAGATTATTAGTAGTAATGTAAGTTTTGTAATGTTCAGATTTCTGGAATAATTGCTACAATACATCAATTATTTATTATTTATAGATTTTTTATAGCCTATTAGCATTTAATTCATTTGTTTTTGTTCTAAAACCTTGCATATAAATTCTTATAAATGGGAATATTTTCAGTTATCCTAAAAAACCTAATTTCAAATTAAATATTTATTCAGTTAAATAAATTGACTAAATTGTAATTAAAAGATATTTAATATGTTTCTGTTTGTAATTTAGTGTTAAGTAGGTACTTTTCCGAAATTTAATTTCAGAATACTTAATGAACAAAAGTGACAATAAAATTTACACCTGCCGTATTTAAGACTTGTTAATATTCTGTAAATATATTTATAGAAAGCTTTGACAATAAGTAACATATAAAAATAGTCATAATATTTCTGTGAATAGGAAGGTCGAACAAATTTAAATAAAATTAGTATGTGTTCTTTAAGATGAATATTTTGTCAATATTTAACATTTTTAATATGAATACTTTACTGTCTATATTTATGCATTATTTCCTAATTGATTAATTCAGCCTCATAAATTTATTACATTAATTCATAAATTTATTAATTCAGCCTCAGAATGAATTAATAAATTTAACAATTTAATTAAAAATTAACTATCGACTATCGAATTAACTTTGCCAATAGCTTCATTAGAACATTATTTTGAAGCAAGAAATAAAGTTAACTTGAAGAAATAATTTTATTTACTACTTGTAAAATTAACAATACTTTGGTCAGTTATCGAAATCTAATCGATTTGGGAAATTTGATTGGTCATTAAGGCGTCTATAATCCATCGTCTACTATCCGATATTTAATATTAAAAATTGAAAACTACATTTGTTGCATTCAAATGAATTTATTTTAGTTCAATGTTCGGAACTAAATTTATTTCCGGGGATTCGGGTGGTCGGATTATTACAGGAATTTCAGTAACTTGCATTGTCATCAGAACAATATCATTAGATGTGTTCAAACTTTGGAGTGAATAGGCAATGGGAAAAGGGTTTCTCTTGCCTAAAAGATGGGTAATATAAAGAACCGAAGTAAAATTAATTAAAGAAAATATCAAAAATATGAAAATATGAAAATAACCAATATTTTAGTAAGTTTGCGTTTCTTGCGTTATAATGGACAAGCATTAATTTCTCTTGTACTTATAAAAAGATCAAAATTTGTAAACTTATCTAAATCTACATTAAGGATGTTAAAAAACCTTCCTGAACATTTAAATATTAGATAGTTGATTTTGTCAGGTACATAATTATTTAACCCCTTAAGTGGGAAATGCCAAAATGTAAAAGAAAGCTAAATTTGATCATAAGTCAATTTTAAATGATCAAAGTACTTTTGGATTTCACTATAATGAACTCCTAATAACATCAAACTTGTATATCTCAAAGAATACAATGTAAGAGGCGTGACATAAATATTTTCATGGCATTAGTACCCTATACAGGAAAAGAAAAATAGTTAAGAAATTTTACCGTGTTACACTCGTCTCCAGTCAGAAAAGTTTCGGCCCGATGTTTATAAATGCAAAAATAATGCGTAATACAAAAAAATGGAATCTTATATAGAGTATTAATTATATCTAATATGTATGCATATTTCTCGTATATTATAATCACGTTATGTTTCTACAAAATTGTTTAAGTCCCGAACAAAATACAGCTATTGTGCTGCAGTTGATCATTAGAGAGCGCTGTGTATTTAATACTACCAATACCTAATTGTTGCAACAAAAATTTGAATAGATGGAACATAAATTAAGTTCACATAAGCAGGAATGAGCGTTTAGAGTAAATATGCAATATATTTTTCAATGATTCCGTTAGATACAGGGGCAGAGACTACCATAAACACAACGTCAAACGAAAATCTATATATATATATATTTAGGAAGTTTGTATTGAGCAGGAGGCTCACATTTTGTGACCCTCTTGCTCACGACAAAGCAGAAGCAAAATACAGATAGACAATTTTAATGTAACAAACCACCTTAAATTTGCTGCCCCTCCTCCACCTTGAGTAGATGATGGATAGAAGCAATAAATATATAAGAAAATATATAAGGAAAGCTAAATGGTAATTTTTGTGACGAGTGATAGACAATAAATATATAAGTAAACAATGTTTTGAAACATATTATTCCTCTAAATCTTTATGTCAAATTGTGTTAATAAAATTGCTTGATGAAAATTTATGAATATGTTATATTCTTCGTTATTTATGTCCTTAGTGATTAAATTATTATTTGAATAACATTTACTGTTTCATATTCACTTCAATACTTTACTTATTTAATAATATCTTACAATGTTTCTTTATGTTAACAAGTCGCTTAGTACGACTTTGGGTTAAATAGCTTTCTGCAGCTTTAACTTCTACAACAATATCACTAAATTATCAAACTCAAAATTTATATCGACAATATTGAATCAAAATGACATATCTAATTTAAGTATAGATGTAGTTAATTTGTAACTAAATTTAATTATAAAAATAGTTAATTATAAAAATATGAAAAAAACTTGTGTGCAGTAATTGTATTAATTTTAGACATTTTACAATTTATTTGTGTGCAATTATCAATTGGTTATTGATTGGAATCTAATATAAAGCTATTTTTTTGAAAGCACTGATATCATTGGACTTAAAAAGTTAATACGATTAATAAACGCCATTATGAAGAAAAGAATAACAAACGGAGAAACGCAAGGTGCAATTCTGGACCTAACATTATAGGGCGTTATATAAACACTCCAATATGTTACGTTTTAGGACACTAGGATAGACTTTGTATCCATTATAACATTAGGTATGCTTTTCCAATGAAAGTCTAAACTTTGAACAAACAATATAGCACGTAAGCAAATCTTAAATTGAATAGCAATGAGCAAACTCTAATTGATTTCGGGAATCATGAGGTTGGACAATCATTGGACAATCATAAGAATTAGTATTTCTACTCAGTTACTTGCCACCCGTGTGCCGTATACCAATAGATAGCGTTGAAGTATACCAAATTACATTCAGGACAAAACATTTCAAAACCTTCGTGTGGTTCTCTTTCAACAAGCATGTTGATGCAGTAATCGAATACTTTAACTAAATAGGTGCAGCATTATTGATGCAGCAGTTCTATAACAACAAAAAGAAAATAGTACTACAGTGATCACAGTTTACAGAACGACCGCAATGGTAGGAAAAGCTTATAACAATAATATTATAAACAGAGCAACATATAAGCGCCGCATGTAGCTGTACAATTTGCGGTGATAATGATAACAATATTATTAACAGCGGAAGAATGCACATGCGGTTTGTAATGCAATAGCAAAGCGCGGGTTTGTCACAAAAATTGATGGATACGGTGGGAGTACTAGGAACCACTATGAGCTACGTAAGAGCATAGTGGTGTTAGAATTACACATTGTAATGAGTAGTGAGAAAAGAGATCTATTAAATGACGCGTAGGACCCCGGCGGTCGTAGGTGTTACTGTTCTTGAGTGACCAAAACTAACTCTGGCGATCGTATGTTAGAATTATACATTCTAGTGGGTAGTAAGGAAAGGAGTTTACTATAAGTCACTTAATACCCCGGCGGTTGTAGGTGTTTAAATCGGTAAGTGCCTAAAACTAACCCCATATGTCGTAGATTAGAATTATACACTCTGGTGGATAGCTTTGAGTCATGCAATTAATAAAGCAGTATATGATATACGATATTGCTTACCACACACGCTGCTTCAACGGCGGATGTCGTTTATTGTTACTGGCTATCGCTTCGGCTCGATCGCTGTCACTATCTGCTGCTGCTTGCTGACTTACTCCGAGTTCGCAAAATGAGAAATAGATAAATTAAGCAATGCGCCGGATTTATAGGCCCCAATCCGGCGGCAAGGTACATACTCTCTACTAGGACCAACGCTTTTCATCATATATGAACAACAGCCTGTATGATTTTGACAGCGATGAGCAACAGCATATATCAATCATAGATAATGCGATGCGACTCCTCACTCTTTCTTACGGCTAACGCTGCTAGTCTTACTACATAAAAGACTAACAGCGAGCGATGTCAACACACACTCAGCAGACGTGTTCAACGTATCTGCCCTGCAGTAGATACGCATCTGCATAATTTATTGATTTTTACTAATAAGAGGCTCTAATCACTTTCTTATAAGAATCCCTTCCAGATATTCTGTACCAACACCCAAAATTCTATTAATAATCTAATCCAGTCGATAATGCTAAACACTATGCTTCATCATCTGGGAGATTAGGGAACGTCAAGTATTAATATACCTAATAGGTAAAATTGGAAAATACTGGAAAGCAGTAAATGACTACGTTACGAAAGTCATAAGTCATATTTAAATAATTTCCAGACTTGAAAGTGAAGTAAGTGGCTCATGCCGAGGATATTTTAAAGTTGAATAGAAGGCAAGTCGTCAAAACCTCTAGAATACTCAAACCTGATTAAGGATTCCAATGATCAACCCATCCAACGATTATGGTGTTTGTTAATGACTGTCACGAATTGGTCTCTTGTTTTTATTGAACACTGAACCTAATAAAACAATGATTTGGTGTAAGGAAAATGTTGTTTGTATTGTGAATCGTGGCTGCTATAGAAGCCGTTGGCCACTGGAGATATTTTCGGCGTTCTTCTTGAATTTTCTGTTTTGACTAAATTTGTTAAACCTAGTTGTTAGGTTTGTTTCAAATACTTTCTAATATACACAGAATGATTTAGAAATATTGCTTTCAATAGCGAATGAGCATAAGTTGCGAACAATATGTCAGAAGGTTCCATTTGCTGTCCAAACTTTAGCTACTCGTATTAATTAGTCCATCCTTCCCTGGAGTTACTGCATCCATCCTTCCTTGGAAATTATCTTCAATAGTCATTGCACTCTTGTTAGTATTTCCTTGCTGTAACTCTGTTACATATTCCCTTTGACCATCGCTTCCAAAAATGTTTTATGAGTTGTTGTTTGCGTTGATAGAGATCCAATCGATTTACTGGAATGTATACTAAGTTTGGCACTAAGTTTGGCTATTGAATTTTAAAGACCTGTTAAAGACTTGTTCGGGGACTACCATGAAAAATGCGCAAGTTGTACTGTGATACCTTTCGATTTCAGAGGGGATCACTGTCAATGCTATAAAAAACAACAATGCTGTTGAACTCAGTATAGTTTTAACAAAACATATCTACCATTCTAAGCATTTCTTGCTCTAGATCCTTGAATCTATATACAATTATTTCGTAATGCACCTTAATCATATGGAGACTCACCTTCATCACTTTGCCATAGCGTAGCATATGTATGCCACATCTTTTAGCCATACATCACAATCATCTGGACATACATCTTGAATATTTAGACAACATTATAGTTGAATAAACACCTCGGCCATTTTAATCCCAACATTTCCTAATATAACATAAACCATTTAAACATAAAGTTTAATAATTTGTACATACCTAATATAATTTCTTTTATTATTAATACAAATTTGCTATACATAAGTTTATTTTTGCACCTATGAATTTATCGAATATTGATATACTAAAATAACTTACCTAATATTTATAATACATAATATATATAAT
>WYDF02075037.1:0-11320 GCA_009867245.2 Adranes taylori | reverse complement strand
TTACTGGAAAGACTTTGATGGATATATATATATATATATATATATATATATATCGCCATGAAAGAAGTACTGAGTATACATACATCTGTCATGCATAAAATATTGATGCCATATTTATTTACATGGTTTGTTGGACATACAAATTTTATATTTACATCTTCCCCGAAAGGAGACCAGCATTTCATCAATGCAGCAGTTTACGCCTGATAATTTTTGACAAACTGTTCAAAAATTGCTGATATTGGCGCTATGAGATCTTCTTTTTTCCTGAGGTCTGGATCCAAAGAATTATCAAAGCGTAAACACGCCAAAAGACGCTTCGAAATATATCCCTTTCAGTCATCAGCTGCAAATATTTTGTTAATATTTTCATGATTTGACCCAATACAGCGGGATAAAACAATTGGCCGATAAATGTCCTAAGCTCAACAATGTCCAAATCATGCTGTGCCCTAGAAGATTCCTTAAGTTTTTGTGTTTGTTTACAATCTCATTTGTCCAACATTAAATGGCGTCTAACATATTTTCAGAGATTAGTAAGCTCCATACTGCAGAATGCTATGGTTCATGTCCTAACAGAACGACAGATCAACGTAATGGCACACGTTGGACAATATTTTGCTTTTGACTTTTACTGCGGGATACAAAACTATCTGACGACCAATTATACCGGTTTTTTTCCATAGAGATGCTTTGAATCTCGAGTACCTTGATTTTCCAGTTCTTTGTTAGCATTCTCAGTGTCGTCCTGTTGATTGGATGGACAGCCTCCTCATCTATCTCGGGCTCTTCTATTTCTTTGTCAGAGTCCGAGTCATGTTCACTTTATTCGTAGATACTTTCGCTGGTACTATCCTCGTTACTTTCAGCTTCATTTTCGGCTTCAATTTCATGTAACCCTTGTAAAGCACTATTCTCCAAATCCGGATCACTAATCCAAATTTTTATGGATGGACATACACCACCATCAGCCATAATTACGAGTAAATTTAAACAGAAAATTATTCCACTATTAGTGTAGTACAGTTATGATGATCGTACAAATAATTTGATACGACGTAATTTGAAAGATCAGCGTTCAAGGAACGATGTACTTACATTGCTTTTGCACGCTTTCGTACAATACACTAACATACAGGTACAGAGGCGCTAAAGGCAAAACAGCTTAGAGGGTCTAAACACTACAGGAGTATATAAATGCATCGGCCATGATGCACTTATATGCTCATGGCCGATACATCACAGCAATTAAGGGTTAGCGACTAAATCTTTAGAACAATTAAAATTACCTTATGTGGCTTTAAAGAGATCACGAGGAACATCATAATGTACAAAAGTGTATAGGGTGTTAGTAAAACGTTTTAATGCTCAAAATCTGCTTAGTACATTAAATTATTCATATTGAAATTAAGGTTTTTTGTTTTATTTTTGTTTTTTGAATTCCATTTTTATCACCTTCTATAAAATAAAAGCTACAATATATAACACAATATTTTTCAAGACCAATTACTGGGAAATTAAATTTCCAGTATCTATTGAATGCAGTGTATCGCTTGCACCATTATGATATTCTGTGATACCAAGATTGAAAAAATAAACCTATTTGAGCCTATTGAAAAAATAGGCCTATTGAAGAAATAGGCTCAAGTAGGTCAATTGAAAAAATAAACCTATATGAGAAAAATGGTATTAAAGTTTGAAAAGTTAAAAACACTGTATATAATCAAGCTTTCCTATTACAAAAATTGGTTTAAATAATAATAGAAGCATTTGCAGATTACTATTTGACAAAGTCTACTTGATTTTTATCTGCAACGCTTCTGGAGATATCTAAACGGTTTTCAGAAGAATTGTTACCAAATCTTCTAACAGCTTCAGTGATTGTGATGGACAACGCAAGGTAGCATTCGAGAAAAGTTGAAGAAATCCATACAACAAGTTGGATAAAGGCACGAATAGTATCCTGGCAACAATCAAAAGGAATTGATACAGATGACAATATGCTAAAAAAGAATTGCAACACGTCGTGGAGTGTGAAAGATATCTTTTCGATGCCTACAAGATTGATGAAACAGCAAAGCAGCATTGTCGCGTAGTGTTAAGATTACCTCCGTATCACTGCGAACTAAATCCGATCGAATTAATTTGGTCTCAAGCAAAGGGGCATATTGCGCGAAATATTGTCACATTTAAGTCTAAAGACATGGAACGCCTGATAAAATAGGCATACTCCCCAATAACTGCTGAGAACTGGAAAAACTGCATCAACCATATGCTTAAGGTAGAAAGAGACATGTGGAAGGCTGCTGAGATGCAAGATGACCTGGAGCCTTTTATGATGCAACTCCGAGCTTCATCATCGGAATCGTCTTTAGACTTAGGAAACAAATCAACAAGTTCTATAGTAATCTTTTCATAGACATTTTATATAGCAGAGTAAGCTTTTTACAGACAATTTCTTTATTTCTTATCAAAACTTTTCGAATATTTTTTATTTCTTTTATGTTAGTAAATGTTAGTTTGCTTAGTTTTAGTATATACAATAATGAAAAATCTATTTCATCCAAATAAATACTTTTATGTTATATAAAATCTTTGCTCCTATTTTATCTCAAATATGGGCATTATTTCATAATTGGTAAACGGGAAGAATGTCCTCCATATAACTAATAGTGAATTTATAATATGGTTTGGACTTTAGTATAGTGACCTAATCCACAAAACAAACAGGAGACAAGTCAGATAATGTTAACGTCAAAAGGATGTAACTACACTGTAGAACCATCTATGTGTGTGAGGTATTCCTAAATTTCAAAGTAAAAACGATGTAAGAGCTTTTACGTCCTTGTAACGCTTGTAACGTTAAGACAAATTATAGATACATTTTACTCTAACCATAAATCTGCTATTGGCAGAGATATATCATTTTGACATTAAGCATATGACATTATAAACACTTCGTTAGTGTTATTAATGCTAAATTGCCATTTTGTACTTACACTCATCTGACATGAAACCCCCATTCCTATCTCTAAATCGGAACATAGTTTCCATCTCATGGGTTTTTAAAATCTTTTTAATAAACTACCGAAAAGTACTAAAGCTTTAGAATACTAAATTTTTTAAAATAAAATTAAAAGTCATAGATCAGTTAGTCGTCATACCATCTATAGTACAATTGTGACAATAGTTTCTACCCTTTCGTGCCATCATCAGACTTACTAGGGTTCATAGGGGTTCTATTATTGGTGTATTTTATGTGAACATAATTGTTAGAAAAGACCCCAATAATAGAACTCCTATGAACCATAGAACCCCTGGTCTATATGTCTGAAGATGGCACAAATGGGTTGAAAGTAGTCACAATCTGAACAATTGTATTACATGTGGTAGTAGTGAAGTGAAAACCCTTCTAATTGATCTCATCATGGATTACCACAAAGTAACGCTTCACTCAATCAAAATTAAAAGTATCTGATATCAAAATCTTATTAATTTTATAATGAATTTAAGTTTTCACTATTTAATTTAATGACTATTTAGTAACTACAATTAGCATTATCTGATTTGTAAATTTATTAGTGTTTCATTAGAACATCGCTAAATTAGCTCAGTAAATATGGGAAAATATTAAATCCAAAAGCATGTAAAACCTTTTCTGCCTCAAACTCATAGCTGTGCGTATGTTTCTTAACCGACATTTATTATTATTAAGCTAATTAAATTTGTAAAATAGATATAAGGTATAACCATCGATGATAAAAAAATCTCAGAACAATGTTCAGAATTTTGTTTTATAAAGAAATTCACGTGAAAAATATTTAATATGATATTTAGTAAAATATCTAGTTTAAAAATATATAAATTATGAATTTCATTGATTGATAAGCGTATATTTCTAACAAAATTATTTTCAATGTGATATCTTAAATTTATACGCTTTCAATTTACAAAAAAAAAAATAATTCGATTTAAATTCATTTACATTTAAACAATATTTATGCTGTTCAGCTTTTAATACCATTTGAGCAATTATTTGGTTCTCTTTTCAATAATTTTGTATTTCTTGTTCTTTCCGAAAATCATATAACTGTCACGATATCTCTTAAATTACAAGAAGAGGACATCAAACAACGAAACGAAAGCAAGATTTGAGGGAAAACAGGAAATTTTCGCATAACACGCTTCTGGTTTCTTTGTTGCTCTTACGAAGGACTTCAATTTCATTACTAAGAAAAAGATCCGTAAATTAAATCAACTGAAATTTCTCTTATTCCATTTAATGTTTATTTATATAAAATATTTAATAGTATTGTAAAATATTATGTTTTGATGTTGTTATATTCTGAGAGATTAAATGTTAAATCAACAAAGGAAAAGAACAAGCGATTTTTTTCCGACGCCCTGAAATTATAAAATAATCAGCTATTTCAAGGGCTGAAAAATTTACAGCATTTTCTATTAGTCTCATTTATTATACTTTTAGGTTTATAAATTAAATATTCTGTGTGTTCACCTCAATTGAGAGGATTACATATATTTGAACGCTTGAAATAAAAAAAAAAAATGAGAGTAAATAAACATGCATGCAATTAAAAAGAATATATTAGTCTGTTTTTAAAATTATATTTAAAATTTGGTCTGGTATTACACCCACGCATGAGCACCTTTTTCTGATACTGCCTAAAGGCGTATTGAATTTTGTAGAAATTAATTTTTTTTATACTATTTTATGATAAATTAGCTTGAGGAGAACATAAGAATAAATTGTAAGATATACGAACTTAGCAGTTATTTAAATAAATAAATTTTATTAAGTGAGTTAGTTATTAATTGTGTTGGGAATTTATAATATTAAAACAAGGTACCGTAATATGGGTATACACTGATCAAATTTTATTTTCAAAAGTGAATTACTTTTTTTCTTTTTGAGTATAGAGAACATGATATATCGGGTTTTCCCTGTGAACAAATTCTGAGAATGTGGCATTTTTAAATCAAGCACTTTGAGAATAAAAAATGTCCTGATCAATGTTATACCTGTGTTTGGGGATACTTTAATCGGGCTTCTTTTACTTGCTTAAAATTAAAGTACCCCCATTAGAATGATCAATAGTATTAAAAAAAATGAGGTATTACATTTTTGAAATACACGCAAATTTGCGAGGTGGGGGATGATTTATCAAATGAAAATATGATCTTATTAATTCAAAAATCTATATAAAGCAAGAACAATAAACTTTCTCTTATAATTATAAGGCCCGTGAATAAGGCACAGTTACTAACTTTTTTTTTGTTTTAAATGGGTCAACATAACAAAATTTTATATTCTAAACTTCGACAATTGCAATATCAGCCTCAAATTTGTAGTAAAGATTCCACTTCCATTGAAGGATCGTCCAGAAGTTTAATTGAATCTTTGATTTTGATAACGGATCTAAATTTATTTTTATTTTTTCCAATCGATTTCATCCCCATAATAATGATTTTAGGATAGACATCCGTTATTTTGCTCACATATTTGTACGTTTTCTTTCCTCGTTGCAAAGAAAACTTTGCCAAAACCTATCGACCTATGATGAAACCTCCTGCAGATATTTCCTCATACTCAAATGCTCGATAAGCGTCTGATACAGAGGTGGCGGATACGGGATGCACTGTATTTTGTATTGCTGTGCTGGGTAACAAGTTGTCATCTTCATATACACTGTCTAATTTATTATTATCTGCCCCATTTCTATCAGTTGCCTTGGCAATTTTTTGAAAACTGGTTGACTAGCCAGTGGAAAAATATCGGAAGAACGAAATGAATTTATCAATTTCGTTTGATTGCCGGTTCGTCTCAGACGTAGCAGACGTCTATTTGGGAACCGCTGTTTCCATTCACATAGAGTAGCGCGCCAAGCTTCCTTCATTGGGCTAAAGAACTCAATATGGCTTTAATTCTTTTTTACAACTAGGAAGGTGGGTAGAGTTGGGAAATAAACAGATGAAGTTAATGTCATTTTCTGCACACATATTTAATACATCGACGTCCATGTGTGTTGATAAATTATTACTTAGTAAGGCTTTACTACCGTCTAAAGGATTTACGTGGGGATGAAAAGAGCTTTTAAACCAGTCTCTGAAAGTAGCGCGTGCCTAAGTTGGTCCTTGCACAACATGGAAGTCCTTTCGGTCCAACTCCTTCAATGAGTCGTAAATATAGACTTTGGAACACAAGCAATAACATGGCATCGGCCGAAACACATATCATGGCTGTTGTACAGCTAATGCACTCGTGCTGTTCATAAACCTCTCTGGGTATTTTACTCCACGTCTGTAAACTCCACGTTGTTTTCGGGGCCATCTAATAAATTAGATTCATTATAATTGAATATGATAGAATTTGGTAGATTTTTATTATGTTTTCCAAGTGGTCATAGTACGTCTCTAGAGTTTCTAGTGATACTTCAACTCTCGCTCGTTTTATATTGGTTGTCAGTATTTGTCCAAACGAATATCTATTAAGAAGGCTGTACGTCCAGTCTACTCCAGGAATATTTGTCTAAAAAGTATGCACGGTTTTACCCTTACTGTCTAAATAATACTTTGCTATCAGGCATAAGATTTATTAGAATTCCCCAAACCGAACACCTGATTGTTACTCGAAGGACGGCAAGTTTTTCATTTCTGTTGAAGAATGTTGGTCGATCTGTTACGCTTCCATGTTTTCCTTTATATTTGTTGTAGACTGTACCAAAAGGAATTTTAGATAGCATGGAAACCTTGTGAATTGTGGCTTTACCGTCCACTATTGTCTGCAAAGCGTTTTCTAACGTCTGCGGGGTATACTTGCGCTATTGTCGGATGCCTAGGACTCTCTTATACTCACGTGGCATTTCTATAAATCAAACACATAACAAAATTATTATTTTTAAATTTATTCAACGCGATCTATGTAATGGGGAAATATTGATCAACTTATCAATGTTTTTTTTAATTATGCAATTGGTCATGAGCCTAAATGATAGTAAACAATATTCTCTAATAATACACACACTATACTAATAAGCAGAAAAATAACACAGTAGCTGTCGAATCGACATATTATTACCGATATAAAAATTATATTAGCTAATAATTCTATAATGTATGGTGCATGTTACGGGAATAAAACAGATAACCCGAACATTCGCCATTATCGCATCTACAATACAAAATAATATTTCATCATAGAAGCAATTCCATCTGAAATACATATTTCAAATTGAAAAAAGTTAAGGATGGTGTAAGAGATGTGACTATATTGCTACATTTCTAAAATATAGGTAACAAATATTGATTATCTGTTCTATATAGGATATTTTCTATTGTCTACGGGCGGAGTTGAATGGGACAAGATACGCTCTAGACCAGTCCTTGATTTATCCTGCATATACACGTCGATGGTTATTAGCAAACATATGATTCATTTGTCTATGTTTTATAAAAAGCAGAAAGAGCACAAAATTCACAAGAAGGACAATGATAGGATGAATTGATCAGAAATTGTTAATTGATTAATTATGACTTTAACTAATTATACAATATTAGTTTTACAATAAAGATGATCTTCAGTGATTTGTTTAATACTATCTACAATAAAAGACCGAATTAGAAAACATATAAGCAGCATATTACTTAAAAACACAAAAGTAATTTTTAACTCTAAACCTGTAAATAACAATCTTCTTTTGTAATATGTTATTTATATTTCACATAACAAATATACACGTAACAACTATCCTAACTGTCTTTCACAAACTAAAATTATTAAAACATTTTATTTCTTCTATTTATCAAAGAAGGATACTTTTTGATTATTTAAATTGTTTATTAAATATTCTTACATGGTTCCACTACTCCATTTTTATACACTGAAAGTCAGAAATTTTACTAGAGACGAAAAAAATCGAAAGTTAATTATTTGGGGTTGATCATGTTTAGTCCTAAGTGTTAACTGGTTAAGTCATTTAATTTTCAATGACAAAAGTCATTATTTAATTACTTCAATACTTTTAACATTGGCTTGTCATAGGACAGGATCATTATCGGTGTATGGCAAATTGTTCTCATTTTAATCAAATTTAGATTATTTTTTTTGTTTTAGTTTCGCTTCATTGAGTTGTGGTACAAATATAGTAAGTGAGCAATATCACAATTTGCTCGAAATTTTAGTGGAATGGGTTATCATGCATATGAACAAATTTGTGTTTGTTTATTTGTATAAACAACCTTAGGTTGCCTTAGAATATGTATACCGTAAACGCAGAATTAGATTCCAAACATTTGTGTGATTTTTCGCCAGTATGAATAAGATTGTGTTTGTTTAAAGCTATTTCTACTTTTGAAACTAATACCGCATTGTAAATATTCATGGGATTTTTCACCAGTATGAATCAATCTGTGTTCATTGAATGCATGGTTTTATTTAAAAGAAGAATCGAATTCCACACATGTGAATGGTTCTGAGTAAGCTTGTATTTGTTTAATGTACTCGCTGCTCTAAAACTAGAATCGCATTCTGTACATTTCAATAATTTTTGTCTTTTTTATCAATATGATTGTGTTCTATCAAACTAGTGTCTTCCGTAACTTCAACATATGATAGAATTAGAAAGTCGTCAGATTTGAAAATCCAGATAGCGCTGTTCATTGTTTACTAATTTTTTCTATATTTGACATATACTGATTAGTATACAAAATCTTTTTGAAGTGGTTTACTGAGTTTGATTTCTAAGTATCACGGTTTCTCCAATTCACTTGAACACATCGAAGATGAAGTCCATAAGAAATGTTTAACGATTAATGTCACAGTGACTACATATTTATAGATCTGATGGCAACTGTTAAATGGTAACTGATGGCAATATTAAATCTGTACAAATCGATTAACTGGATTCTAGCTACATATTTTGCTTATGAGTGTTACGCAGATTGAGCATTAAGCCCAGTGGCTCCGAACCTATGTGTAATAACCCCCTTTTGAGTAAGATGCTAATCCAATATGGATAACCCCTACTTAAGGGCGCAAAGCGGACGGGCGATGTAAGTAGACATAGGCGCAAGTGACCGTCAGTGTATTAATGCACTTCTAAAAGCAGAATTTCATTCCAAACATTTATGAGATTTTTCGCCATTATGAATAAGATTGTGTTTGTTTATGCTATTCTTACTTTTGAATACCACATTGTAAATATTCATGATATTTTTCACCCGTCTGAATCAATTTGTGTTCACTGAATGCACGGTTTTATTTAAATCAAGAATCGCATTCTACACGTGCATGATTATGAGTAAGCTTGTGTTTGTTTAATGTACTCGCTGCTCTAAAACTAGAATCGCATTCTGAACATTTCAATAATTTTTTGGCCTTTTTATCAATATGCCATCAAACTAGTGTTTCAAACTAGTCAAACTAGTGTTTTCCGTAACTTCAACATATGCTAGAATGTGTTGTTAGATTTAGAAATCCAGATAGCGCTGTTAATTTTTTACTAAATGTTTTTGTATTTGACATCTGCTTATTAGTATACAAAAGTTTCTTGAAGTTGCTTTACTAAGTTTTATTTCTAAGAATCCCGGTTTCCGAAAATCACATCAGCACATTGAAGATGAACTCTATATGAAATTTTTTATGAATATTGTCACATTAACTAAATATACATTCATGTAATTGTACTAATTTACTGTTCTGTTGAAGGCATCAACCAAACAGCTCCTTTAAACCGGCAGAATATTTAATATGTGCAGATCGATTTACTGGATTATAAATATCTATTGTGCTTATTGCACAATAGATATTATAATTACAAATAGATATACAAATATACAAATGGATATACAAATAGATATAAAATATGTTTGATTTATATCTAACAAATAGATATAAAATTTAAAGCATTAACACTCTATTGTGCTTATTCAGTGTTAATTCAGATTGAAGATTAAGCGACTACACCAGTAGTTCCCAACTTATGACTCATTACCCCCTTTTGGGCAATATGGTGATCCAATATGCTTAAAGACGAAAAGCGGACGGGATGTAAGTAGACGTTCTCGCGGAAGCGACGCTCAATGTTGTAATGTACTGTCGAAAAGCAGAATTACATTTCAAACATATATGTGGTTTTTGGCCAGTATTAATAACATTATGTTTGTTTAAGCTATCTTTACTTTTGAAACGAATACCGCATTGTGAATATTCATTGGAGTTTACACACGTATGAAATAATTTGTTTTCTTTGAATGCACGGTTTTGTTTGAAACAAGAATCGCATTCTAAACATTTGAATGGTTTTTCCATATGAGTAGGCTTGTGTTTGTTTAATGCACTCTCTGCCCTAAAACTAGAATCGCATTATGAACATTTCAAGTTTTTCCCTTTTTTATTAATATAATTTTGTTCTATCAAACTAGTGTTTTCCGTAACTTTCACACATTCTAGGATAAGAAAGTTGTTAGATTTCGAAATCCAGATAGCGGTGTTAATGTTTTACAAAATGTTTCGATATTTGACATCTACTGGTTAGTATATAAATCCTTTCGAAGTTGGTTTACTGGGTTTGATTTCTAAGAATCGCGGTTTTCCCAAATCACTTTAACACATCGAAGATTAATTCTGTAGGAAATTTTTAACGACTACTGTGACAGTAAATAAATAAGCATAGATGTAGTTGTACCAATTTACTATCCTACTGAATCCATCGACCAAAATACCCCTTAAAGGAGTCAGAATATTAAATCTGTGCAAATCGATTAACTGGAATCTAGCTATTTATTTTGCTTATTGAGTTTTACGCAGATTGAACATCGACCAATGGCAGATAGACCAATGGTTCCCAATCTATGTGTAATTAACCCTTTTGGGTAATATGTGGATTCAATATGGATAAACCTTGTTTCTCGCATTCGCTGCTGTAAAACTAAAATCACATTCAGAACATTTTTGTTCAGAACTTGCATTTTTGTTCAATGTACTGTTATGCCCAAAACATGTATCGTATTTAGAACTCTCCTCTTTATGATGACTTTTTACTTTCAGTTTGAATTCTTCTTTAAGTTCTTTATTAAGTTACTTAAATATTAAGTAACAAAATCTTAAATATTGTTGTTTTTTGGTCCATTATAATCATTTAGGGTGTTTATAAAAAAAAATTACTTTAATAATCTAACGATTTTGCCTAAAATCATCATAATTTTTTTTTAGAAATGAAAAATGCATAATATTAATGTAATTGATGTTAATTATTGTCGTGCAAGACTTTTTTCTGATATATATATATATATATATATATAT
>WYDF02075026.1:0-11321 GCA_009867245.2 Adranes taylori | reverse complement strand
TACAATATTTATGTTTATCTATAGATAAACAAATAATTTTTGATATTCATTCGTTTACTTCAATATATTATGAAACCTGAATACGGCCGATTTAAAACTTTAAATTGACCTCTAAGAAATCAATAGTACAATAGCTTTAACAAAAAGCAATAGTATAAATTTCAGTCCTTTATTGTTTTTCAAAGTACTTGCCACCATTGTCGATGCACTTTCGTTGGTCAATTTATTCTTCCTTTTTATAACAGTCCAATTCAATTCGTACCAGTAGAATATTGGGTTCTGACATAGCTCGAACCTCCAACTCCGTCTCTTAGAATGCGATCGTGATACAGTTTGAAATTGTTTAGCCAATTTTTCACCATTAAAGACCTGGGCTATTTTTATAGCATATTTTGTAAAAAATTTCCTTGTGCTATTTTTGCTTCGCGGCCCGGTAAAAAAAAGTTACTATACGCAGAGAATCAGGAGCGGGGCACCATATATAGCATTTGAATTTATATGTATTTATGAAAATATAAGAAATGAGATATGAAGATTTTGGACGGAAATAAGTCAACGTGGCTGAATTGTACAAAACATGGTCATTGAAAAATCTTCATTAAAATTCAAATTATAAAATGTTACTCCACGAAGAACGTAAAAGGTTCAAAAATTAGCATCCACAAATTCTTAGAACCAGATCGATCTTTTTGTTTTAAAATCGGCCATTTTTAGACTGTTGTCCGTGTGCACTCCATTCCAAAATGAAGGAGTCAGAATTAAGTTTTTTTTTTCAAAACAACGTAGAAATAAAAATAGGACAATTTTTACTCTTTATAAAAACGCGATCCATGTTTAAATTATATAAATATTAGCAAAACGTAAGATTAAAAAAAATGGGGGTGAACCAAGTATTTTAACCCTTCACAGTTTTAAGCCCAGATCCTGTAGAAGTTTCTGTACAACATATGTTTTGTCGATAACTAATACTACCATTTTATATTTACACAATGTGCCCATCTTATACTTTCCACGCCAATTACAATATTAGTATATAGTGCACAAAGTCAGTGAGCCAATATTTTTAATGACCTGCGTTTTTGGAACAAACATGTATAAAGCTGTGTTTACATATAAACGCTAGCTAAAGTCAGTTTTTATAACATATCCAAATTTCACAATCCTATCATCTCCAGTTGTTCAAGAGCAATGAATAGAAATGTCTAGAAATCTCCCTCTGGGACGCTACTAAAATTAGTATTTTTGCCGTATAATAATGTTTTAGAAAATTGCAACTTACACTTTTTATTTACTTAGACATTTTATAAATTATCGTACAATTTTTGTTTACCACTTTTTTGAAAGGGCGTAAATGTGCCTTTCAAACAATGCCGCTCACCACCATTTTCTAACTTTTCGACTGGTCGAAAAAAATGAACTTCACTTTACTTTACTTTAGCTGACCATTAAGATCCTTAGCCACCACCACAATTTCATTCCTCCAGTCGTCTCTTGACATCGCCTCCCTCCTCTAATTGCGAACGTTTAACTTCTACAGATTTTTACTTACATCGTCCATCCACCTTTTGCGTGGTCGCCCTACTGATCTGCTGCCTTCTGGTTGGTTGTTTAGGACTTTTTTTTGCACTTTGGATCCATCAATTCACTCGGCATGCCAATGGACGGCTTCTGGTGCAATGCTACTAATTTTCCTAAGGACTTTCCGCTCCCACACTCTCAATGTGTTCTCATTCCTTTTCGTAAGGTCCACGCATCCGAACCATACTGGTTTAATGATAGTGACGACTGGTTTAATGATAGTTGCACATATTTTTAGTTTTAATTCTTTAGAGACGATGGATGATTTGAGTACATTAAGATAGGCATTATAACATCTATTTCCTGCCATCATTCTAGCTTTGATTTCAGTGGTGATGTCATTATCTTCAGTTATCACACTTCCGAGATATTTAAATTTGTCGACTCTCTCAAACCTTCACGTTTCTCCACAGAGTAGTGTTTCAACTGTTTATCAAGTAATTGGTCTTCTCTCTGCTTATTTCTAGACTCATGGGTTTTCCTTCCCTCTGAAGTGTTGAAGGTTCTCCTTTAGTGATTCTGTTCTCCTAGTCACTAAATCAATGTCGTCTGCAAAGGCTAACTGTTGACATGTTCTGTTATAAATACACCCTTCTGGGTTAACGGGTAGTTTCCTCATGACCGCTTCAAGTTTTAGATTATAAAGGTGAGTTGACAGTGAGTCTCCTTATTTTAAGCCTCCTGTAACTTCAAAACTCCCTGAGAGCTCGCCTTTCACCCTTACTTTTCTGCATGTTTCCACAAGCGGCATTCTTATTAGCTTGATCAATTTGGTCGGCACATTAAATTCTTCGTGCATAACCTTGTACAACTAACTTCTTAGTATTTTGTCTTATGTTGCGCGGAAATCTATAAGCAATTGATGAAGTGTCATAAGACTTTTCAACACCATCCTTAGGGTGAATATTTGATCGATGATCGAGCGGTTGGAATGAAAACCACATTGGTATTTCAATCTTAATGCTAGCACTTTCGCCACTATTTTGTAGTCAGCGTTAAGCAATGATATTCCGCGATAGTTGTTTCAGTTTAGTTGATCCTTTTTATTATGGAGCGGTAGTGTATGGCTGTGTTCCACTCTTTCGGCATTATTTCCTCATACCAGATCTTCGAAAAAGCGGGCTCAATTTCGGGCCCTCCAAATAATTTCGAAATCTTCTAACAACTGCACTATTTAATTCTCAATCTCTGTTTAATTCAACTGTTTTAATTCTCAATCTCACGACATAAATTTACAATCTATAGCTTTATTGTGGACGCCAAGAAATGTTCGAGGCTGGTACCATGTCAAATAAACTTGGTTTTTAAATTTTATTTATTTTTTCTTAACAGCAGCACAATAAGTATGTATACACTTTTTATAATCATGACATTAACACCATCTTTCATTTGATTTGGATTGAAAGGTTAGGTTTGTGTCAAGAAGTACACCATCATGCACTTGTTCTGAACATTTCTATTTTGGATTATTTTCTATTTTGGAATCCACTCTTTACAGGTTTTTGTTTGTCCAGTTTTTCCTTTTCTTTTCTAATACTTTTTTACTTGCTCTTTTACTTTTGCTCGAGTTAGATATTTCAGTTTCCTCAATGGTTTGTTAAAATTCCATTTTATACGGTAATGCTGTCAGTATTGCTATGTTTTCCCTTATAGCACCTGCCTTGACTCTTCGCATTGATTTAGTTCAGCAGGGGAATTTTCTTAGAAACTATCATTTCAATTTCATCATTTGCAGCGAAAATTGAGAAGAAAATATCTATTGTAGGATGCTGATGTTTTTATTACAATTGGTTTATACTCATGAGATAATTTATCTAGTTGGCAGTTGTCTTTTGAATTAATCTCATACCTCCAGAGACAGAAAGCAAAAAAAAATGTGACTCTGGAATTAGAATCTCTTGGACAGATGCCAGTTTTTTTTAAATTTGTAACTTATCTTTGTAATAAACGCTTAAAGGTTTAACAGTTTTCCCTTGTCGCAAGACAAAATTTCAGCTCATTCTCCACTTGTTTGAATTCTTTCTATTTTTTTGACACCCATGTTATTACAAATTGTCGATTTTTTCCCAATTTTTATTCAAAACCATAGCTTCTAGATATTACTTTTCTCTTGCATAAGCATATGTCACTATGGCGTTTTATAAAATTGCTTGCGGAATCTTATTCTCCAGTAATTTATGCTTTTTATTGAAATTGCTCCAATACTGATTGGAGCAGTTCTCAATTAGTTGAAATGCTAAATAGCTTGATTATTTTACAGTCAATCCAAATGCCCTTTCAGAGTCATCCTGCATCTCTTTAAGATATTTAGCTAATTCTAATTATTGTTTTTTGTAAAAACAGGATGAAATAGTCCAATTCTTTTATCAGTCGTAGAACTACAATCTTCCCTTTACTCATTTCCCATACAACTGTTGTGGATGGCACAGAAAAGTAATTTGAACATACTACTATTTCACACCAGATTATATCACAATATTATACCATCAGCCATTAAACATACAATATTTCACAAATAATATTTCTCCTTGTTATGTACATATCATATGGAAACTTGTAAGACACGCTTCTAATGGGTGCATTTAAGAGTACTTTAATGATTTCATTTGACACTCAATCACGTGTATTAATAATATAAAAAACAAAGAACATTGTTTTTTATTATCCAAGATACTACAAGAAATGTATTTCTGGACAAGTTAGTACTCACTGAATTGTTTCTGGGAGAGCCCAATAGATATCGTCAAATTTTCCAACTCTAGAAAATATATTTTTATCTACTTAAACCTCACGTTTGCGTTCATTAAATACCTCATAGCAATATGAAATAATTAACTTAAGCTGAAATAACTAATTAATGTGTATTATCCTGTCTTGATGAATTACAAATATTTAACAATTACATGACTAAATATTTGTAATTATATAGTAATAATTTTGTAAAATATTATATAATTTTCCAGTATTGTAATATTGATACGTATTTTTTTAAATACTATGTAAAAAAAACGCAATGGTAATTTTTAAAGAATTATATTATTGTGATTTTAAATTGTTGACAGAAAATACACATTAATTTGATCAAATTATAAAATTATGAAAATGACGTTACTTGTTGACTTTACTAAATTGTTCAGATTTTTTCATAGGAGTTATTTCTGCCAATGTTAGTGATCTCTTTTGTCTGTAAATGAAAAAAAAAATATTAAGTAATCGAAAAAGAATTTTTATGCATATATAACATCAAAACAATAAAGCAAATGATATAAACGACAGAAATAAATGCCATCGATATATAAAACAAAAATTATTTCACATTTTCTTCACACTTCATATTTGGACATGCGCAAAATGTATAGAAAAAAAGTAGTAAAGTTAAAATTATTGGGTCGATGCATAATTATTCCCGCTTTTTTCGCGCCTTTGTTTTTCTTTCAAAACTAGCATTTTGGTGCAACTAACAACCAACATCTTTCAAAACTAGCACTAGCAAAAAGATTTTGGTGAAGGAACAATCAGTGAAAGCCAAGTTGAAACATGATTCAAGAAATTCAAATCGAGCGATACAAACCTCACAGATGAAGAAGGAAGAATGTCGACCATCAAATTTTGCCGACCAGGCACTTTTGACAGCCGTGGAAGAAGAGAAACCTTGACGAGAATATTGACTAATGAAATGTACTGTGCGGTACTTGGACCTATTTCTTAACGTAATAATAAAAGTACTCCTAAACTCCAATTATATGTTATTTATAAACATAAAGTTATATTCTGCATTCGGCGACTATAGTGCGATAGTTTTAGGACTAACAAAGTCCCATTTTCAAGCCGTTTGGTGCTAGAATGATTAACAAAGATAATTCAAGCTATACAAGTATTATGTATCATCATACCTTATCATTACATCAATTACTTTCTTAAAATTATACATGAGTGAAAATAGATTCATCTCCAGTCTTCCAACAATAACAACGTATAATTGAAGTTCTTTTGGATACAGACTCACTTATTCATCGTGTTTGCCTTCGGCGCAGATAGCTCCGCTGTTCGCTTTGCCGCAGCCTACCGCCGCTCTAGTCACACTTTTGGATAATATCTAACAGAGTAGTCTGGCGTGTGTAGTCTAGAATCCCTATACCCACAGAGTAGTCTGGAATAGCTATATTTGCCTACGGCACGGACAGCTTCGCTCTGCAGACTTTTGTGAAATTTCTAAATTTCCCATAAACCCTTAAATCCACCTGGCCTGAGTTACTTGAAAATCAGCTCTGCTCTGCAGACTTTTGTGACAGCTCTGCAGACTTTTGTGAAATTTCCCATAAACCCTTAAATCCACCTGACCTGAGTTACTTGAAATTTTTTTTATTGCTCAAAATCGATTCAGTGTATTCACTTTTTCATATTTACATAATTTAGATCCCATAGTCTTTATGTGTTCTAAGTTTCATTCAACTTTCATAAGAACCAATATATTTAACATAGCGTAATTTTCTTTCAAGGTCAAATTACTCATATCTTTAATCGTGTGTTTTTGTAAACTCGCTTAATTGCTTAAATATTGAAGAAATTTTCGATACAAGAAATTTAAAAAAATTACACCAACAGTTTTCGAAAATTTTATCCTCTAAGTACACCCTGTAAGTATGTTAAATTGTGAGTTTAGAAAGAAATGTTTAAAGAAATCAAATGAGCTTTAGCTAGCCTATACAATACAGTTTATACGAATATCCTATCTTTTATGGTTTCTGAGATGTATTGAAAAATTTGTTAAATTTTAATCGTGGCAACGTCGCGTTGTATAGCAGTTGGATCAATTTAATTCGGCGCAAAATATAAGGTATTATATGCGAGCAAAATATAACTCCTAGTTTTGAAATAGAATTTCTGAATAAAATTATCCGTTAGGGAAATACAGACAAAGAAATATACAGTCAAAGAAATATCTCACTTAATTATGAATTCGGATTTTGAAGATGATAATGACAACTGTAATATTGCGAAAAATGAGGCAGAGATCATTGAAATGTATTACTTGGATGATATAATTACTACTACAAATGTGAAAACCGTGTGAATCACACGGACGGAAAAAAGGAAACTGCAGAGGAAACAGCTGCCGATTCTTAAACCGAAACATTCATAAATGTAATTACTGTTGCCAATGATCATGGTACTACTGTAATAAACGAAAATGTAGTAACAGTTTCTATTGATCAAACTGCGCAAACCAACATCGTTGCAAAAGTCATAGAAAAGAAAGATATTCAATGGCAAAGAACAATTTTTTATTCTTCTATAAATATTTTTCTAAACAACTGCTTCGCATTTTTTATAAATTTCTATGCGCGACAAAGGGAAGTAAAAAATTGAAAACACACCAATCCCAGACTCTTTAGTTGGAGTTCAAACTTTTAACAGTACCATGGCAAGCAATAGATGTTTCCAACTCCGAAATAACTTTCATTTTGTAAAAAAGTTGGAAATTGAGACGATCAACAACGCAGTCAGAAACCGTTGTTCGGAGGTACCTGTCGAAGAAATTCTCTCAGTAGATGAACAAATAATTCCCTATAAAGGCCATTTATCAACAAAAGAGTGCATGAAAGGCAAACTCAATCCTTGAAGTTTATGTACCTGCAGGGACATCTGGAATGCCCTATGACTCCTTTTTATGTCAAGTTAGTTCTACAGAAACTAGAGTTCTACAGGAAGATAGTTCAACAGGAATTTGACAGTTCAAAATAAATACGGCTTTGGGCATCAGTTGTATTGAAGCTCGTAGAAAGACTTTCCTGCAAAGATCACACCATTTTCTTTGATAATTATTTTAGTTCTTTTCAACTGTTGGAATTTTTATTAGAAAATGGATTTAATTGAGCGCGAACTATAAGAGTCAACAAATTTGTTAATCGGCGGTACTTACTGATAAAGAGCTAACAAAAACAGGATGTGGAAGCTGAGGTCAAGTTGAAAGTAGAAATAAAGATATTGTTATTGTAAATGGTAAGGTAATAAGAGTATTAATCAAACTTCAAATTTCATAGGAATTGGAAATGAAGATATTGTAAAACGATTGAACAAGAAATGTAAGAAATAATAAGAAACTTCATCGCCCTAAAATCGTTCAGCTCTACAATTATGGAATGGGAGGTCTCGATTTTTTGGATCAAATGGTTTCCTTACTACAGGTCAAGTGTAGCACAGTAATCTCACTGGATGCACACACCTTTATCCTACAGGCTGAACTAATAGCCACTGATAACTATGCTCTAGAAATCATAAAAAACGCCATGAAAGGTACTAACATCAATATACGTATTGATAGTCAAGCAATGCTGAAGGCATTAGAGTAAAACCGTGAGTCTAAGCTACTGTGGGACTGACCAACGCACCTGAAAGAACTGGTCAAACAGAACCATTTAAAGCTATGATGGGTCCTAACACATACAGGGATTGAGGGCAATGAAATAGCTGACAAACAAGCAGGCAAGGGGCAAAGAACAACCTAATAGACCCCGGCCCTTCCTGTGCTTTAATTAAAAAACACAGGAACGAGACAATAAGACAAATCCAGAATAAAATACTGGAACAAAGTCTCAGGTCAGGAACATTCAAAGGCCTTTATTGACCTGACTTCTGAGGTAAATATCAGTATTTTCAGTCTCAACAAAGAGGAACTCTCCAGATATATCGGACTGATCACGGAGCATTGTCCTCTAAATTACCATATGCATACAATTGGTAAGGTTGAAAACCCAACATGTCGACCTTGCAGTGATAAGGCAGAAACGGCAAAACATATTTTATGTGAATGTTCGGCAGCATCGATTTGCAGACTTGGATATTTCGGATAAGATACAAAATGCCATGAACATCGGGGAACAGCACCCGAGTCTTGAGATTTACAAAAGATCTTTAGGTCGAAGTAGCTGCGATGATGATCCTGTCCCCTTCAGTAATAATAATACTACTATAGATAGGGTATTTATAAAGTCTGAAAAATGAACCCTTCGTGTTATGACACATGTGTTAGACTTCGCGCTTATAGCAAGTTGGCTAGAATATAAACAACATGAAAAAGGTAAAGGAAGCTTGAAATATACAAGTGAAATATTAGACCTTTTACATTTCCGATTACATGTATTGTCATATGCCAGTCAGTATCAAAGAAATAACAAAATGCAGAACAGAATGACCTGAAACACCAACCTCATCAAAAAGAGGTATAGACGTTTATCCATTAAAGGAAATTCAATCAGACGGAATTGATCACATGCCTGAACATGATGATAAAAAGAAGTTACGAGGTGCAAAACGAAATGCTAGACAACTACTGGAATCGCAGGAAGGACTCATTTCTTCTATAGTAAATGCAACATTCATTTATGTATTAATAGATAAAGAAATTGTTTTTAAAAAATTTACGTCAAATAAAAAACAATAGTTTATAAATTTTTATCATAAATCAATCACCTTTGAAATGATGATTGAAATTTAAGATGTTTGGCGCCATTTCACTGTATGGCGCCATTTTGAATGCAACCAGCTTTACATTTGTAGATGAAATTGGTAATTGATGTTTTTATTTAGTTGTTGATGTAGCTATTACAAGACCCTAGGTGAGATAAAGCAACATTGAAACATCTATAGGGATATTCTGCTTATAAAGATCAAATTCACTATAGATTCTATTTATTCTAATTGGTATGCAGCTCTATGTGGCATGAACGAGAGAAAATAGATGTGTTTAAGGGGTTCTAATGAATCTATTGTCTGTCTTATATTGCACTTAATATCTCTCTAGCTCTATAAATGGTTCAATGTTGCCTTATCTCACCCACTTCTCATTTAGAGTTTTGTAATACCTATATCAACAGCTATTTAAAAACATCAGTTACCAATTTCATCAACAAATGTAAAGTTGCTTGCATTCAAAAACTTATAATTCATAAGACGAATTTTCATTCCTAGCAATACCTGACTAGTGGCTTTGTAAGTTTATCGTAATCTTTCAAAAGTTACGATCGTGATGCTCCTAATAGATGATTCCTGATAATAATGAGTGAAATGGTGCCATACATCTTGAACTAGCCGCTTTTTTAAGACATTTGTTATAATTGATATTACGGACCTATGCTTGTCATAAAGAGCAGATTCACTATTGATTCTATTTGTTATTATTTTAGATTAAAAGTGTTTAAGATACATGTAATAATATCGATATTTTTATTTCAATAAAAAAGCATTTTTCTCTACTTCAAATAAAGTCTGCATTATCTTCATAGTCTTCAATTAAAGTTTCATTATCTACAGACATTTATGACTTGTAGTATAGTAGTATATGAAAATTTATTTATACATGCTTTTAACTGTTTGGGAAAAAAATGTTTTGAAAACAAAGCGATAATATTAACATATTTAAGATTTTTCTGTTAAGCCATAAATAATAGAAGCTAGCAGTTTAATCATATTTTTGTTTTAAGAATTACACATTTCACGAATTGACAATAAATTCGTATCAATGAAGAAAAGCATGTTGAACATTTGGCGGAAAGCATATTGTAAATCATGTTGAGGCAAAATAGATTAATACACAATGAGTCCACAAAATAACACATATGTTCATTTTTAGTTCACAAGTAATTTTGATAGAAAATCCAGAGACATCTCGTTTTTTTTTTTTGATTTACGTGAGATGATCGTCCAAGATCTGACAGACAAGACATTTTGTTAGACCATTACAGCACATGTGGCACCCAAAACTTTATTTATTTATTTATTTATTTATTAGATAAATCTGGAACGCAACTGTTCTGTAATTCCCCCATTTAGTGTAGATTCGTTAGATGCGTGGTTAAAGATTTTCTCGGGCAAATTAATTCGCTTGCTATAAACAAGTTATTAAAAGAAGAATAATAGATAATACTGTGACCTATAATAGATAATACTGTAGAAATATTACCTACTTTTATAATTTCACTGCTAAGTGCACGTCTTTTAAAAGAACAAGAGTAATGCTAATGGTCCTTTTCTAAGCTATGCATTTTGAATTAGGGTAATAAACTTTTTGTGCTATCAATACTAAGAAATCATACAGCCCTCAGATAAATGTAATAAAATTAGAAGCTTAATTTTGATTAAAAATATCTTGATAATTTTTTATTTACTTGTAAGGACTCTGCGGAGGTGTAACAAATTCATCTATAGCCTCTTCTAACTTGTATTTTAAAAGCCCATTTGATTGAATTCCTCTGGTTGCAAATTTTCGTGCAGAAAGCACCGGCACACGTTTCTTATTATTGATGTTCTTTAAACCATCTCCTGCTCCTAAGGAAGATTTCTCCATAACGGACTAGTCTCGTTTTAATTTGTTGTACAATTTAATTTGTATATGTATGTCTACAAATATGTTTAGAACAAATTTTAGTGTAAAAACTGAATATATCTATCACCTGACATATACGAATATTTATTTGAAGTTTTCTTTGAATTTACGACTTGTTTTTCAAAGATAATTTGATTCTGTTTGTGAGAGATGTATTTTTTTTTTGTTTTACGTAGGAAGTGGAGAAACCTTCAAAAGGCGAAGGATGCCCGTGAATCCAAGAGTGTGGGATTTTTACCCTAACTAAAACTCCACTCCCTGTTTGGATTTTGTACATTAACAGGTTGGTGAATTTATTATATGAGGCTTTAGGATTTGTCATCCTCTTCAGCCTGGAACTGGTGTTGAGTTGGTAAAT
>WYDF02075015.1:0-11322 GCA_009867245.2 Adranes taylori | reverse complement strand
GGACAAACGACATAAAAAGAATAGCAGGACATACGTGGCAACAAGTGGCAATTGATCGGGAAGAATGGAGAAGAAAAAGGGAGGCCTACATCCAGCAGTGGATATAAATGGGCTGTACAAGAAGAAGAAGAAGAAGAAGAAGAAGAAGAAGATAGAAGGGTTGTTAAAAATACATGAAATTTCTCATGTCAGATTATTACGTGACCTTCGTAATGAAGCAAATGATTGGCGTAATTATCTAAGGATGGACACTGAAACGTTCAACCACTTGTTTAATTCTGTTACTCCCTATATTAAGAAGCAAAACACCTGCATGAGAAAAGCTATTTTAGCTAATGAGAGACCCGGGGCTACGTTAAGATTCCTTGCAACAGGCAGAAGCTACAAAGATTTGGAGTTCACGACTATCATGTCAAAGCAATCATTGAGTGAAATTAAAAAAAGACTACTTAAAGATAAGTTTTAGAAAATAATTTAATCGAAGCATTGCCAATTTCAAGTAAGGAATGCTGCTCTTGTTGACTCCTCTGCTGGGCAACTTGCTGTAAGATTGGGGATAGGTCTTGTTGCTTGCACATAGATGCTGTTATGTGGTTTGTTTGCTCTTCTTCTTCTTTGACCTGGGCCAAAGAATACTCCGCCGCAAAATTCACATTCAAATTTCAACAAATTTCAAACTGGAAATATAGTCATTCGGTTTATTGGATTTTCTGCTAATCACATTTCAAGATTTTCGATAAAAATATTTTTTTTGCATACACCTGGTATATTTTGGTTATACTTTGGTTATGCATTTCGCTTATACTGATTTCAGTTGGCTTATGTCAAGCTATTTTTCAGGATGTTTTGGGGATACGATGAGTGGCAGCAAAATTTGATCCCAAATTATTTCGATCAAAAGCAGTGTCGAATTGAGGCTGGTGACGAGCTGATTAATGAAATCAACGAAAATCCAGAATTGCTCAACGAAATCATAACTGGTGAAGAAACATAAGTGTATGGATTTGATGTGGAAACTAAAACCCAATTATCCCAATGGAAGCTTCCTAAAGAACCAAAACCAAAAAACTCGAATGTCCAGGTTCTAATCACTAGTTTCTTCCAGACCAATGTCATAGTGTGCCATGAGTTCTTGCCACCAGTTCGTACGGCCCACAAAGAGTACTACCTATAAATGTTACGCTGTTTACTTGAAGCAATCCGAAGGAAACGTCCGAATTTGTGGAGAGACAACTTTTCGCGATTGAAACACGATAAAGCACCTGAACGACATCATTTGGTAAAAAAAACAACGGCGTTATTATACCGAATCCTTCATATTCACTTGACATGACACCCTGCAACTTTTTTCTGTTCCTGAGGAAGAAAAAGACCATGAAAAGACGAAGTTCTGGCGATATTCATGAGATCAAGACAGAATCGCTAAAGCAATTTTTAGAGAAAAATAAACAAATTAATCTCCCATGTGAGACTGGAAAGCTATTATTATCCAGTATCTCCTTTCTGATTCTAACTTTTTACATACATTGTCCCACTTCTTCCTCTTTCTCTTCTCTTCCTACACACCCTAAATTATTTCCCTTTTCCTCGATATATCCCTTATAATGTTATTCATTAAATCCGTTCCCCTCCCCTCATGCCCTAAACTAACTCTCGTATTCTCCACAAACATCCTTTCCCTTTCACTGCAATCTAACCCCCAGAATTCCCTCATCCAATGTAACCAAGTTCCCCATTTCAGAAATTCTACACCGCCTCTCCTGATCCTCCATCCAATATTTATTGCCTCGTTCTTCACTTCCATACCTGAATCGCGCTATAATTCTGTTTTCACTCGTACTTCGTCCAGATCTTAAATACACTGGTATCCCATCATGTACACGTATCCATGCATACCTACTATTAAATCTCCTACATCTTATTCTTTCCATCCTCTCCTGCTTTTCTATATTTATCATTATCTGTACAACCTCATTTACCATTTCCGTTCCCTCTATAGTTCTCTCATTCCAGTTATCAATCGACCATCCAACTCATTTATACAACCTTCTACTGCCACCCCATCCATGTATTACTCACCCCCTCCAGTCCCCTTCTTTCATCCCCTTTCTATATAGTTCTTTCACCAATCTACCCTCCCCATCTAACTATTCTTTATTTTCAAACTTTACCATCTTTTTTACCCCTATTAACCAGCATTTATTTCTTCCTGTTTCTTGTAAAACAATTTCATATGAAGTGGATCTGTCTACACCAAGTATCCTTTTCATACATCCCGCTTGCAGTCTCTTTATCATATCCCTTTCACACACTGCCAGATTTCCGCTCCATACATGAATATATTCCTCACACAAGCGTCCATAATCATCAATCTCATCTTTGCCGAATCCCTAAATCTTCTTTCCCACACAAACGCCATACATTCCATCACACCCTTAGCTTTCTTCACAAACATCTTCATATGCTCATTACAAGTTCCATTACAAGGACATAGTGTACCATGAGTTCTTGCGCCCAGTTCGTACGGCCAATAAAGAGGACCATCTGTAAATTTTACGCTGTATACTTGAAGCGATCAAAAGGAAACATCCGAATTTGTGGAGAGATAACATTTGGCGACTGCACCACGATAAAGCACCTAAACACACTTAATTTTGCCAAAACGCAACGGTATTATTATTCCGCAGCCTCCATATTCACCAGTTACCCTGCGACTTTTTTCTGTTCCGGAAAATGAAAAATTCCATGGAATGATGTTTTGCCGATATTCACCAGATCAAGTCCGAATCGCTGAAGCAATTAAATGCCATATTGAATGTTGAATTTCAGACTTGCATCGAAGAAATGACAAAATGCTGGAAGAAGTGTATTAAGGATTACCCCAATAAGGATTAATTTGAAAGTGATGATATGAATATTAAGGAATAAATAACAATTAATCTAGAAAAATAATAGTTATTATCCTTCCCCTTACTCCTCTTTTCTTTCCTAGCCTTAGGCATCTTTTAACAATTTCTGATACTTGGTCTATACTTTCAATTACTGCCCAAATTCACCTTACTCAATATCCATTCCAACTCATCTTTTTCTGTTTTGTTCCATTCATATCTCCCTTTTTTCATATTACTTTCTAATTAGTTATACTCTTCTACATCTCTCACTCCTATTTTGTATGCAGGCTCCAATGGGACATGATCGGACTCCACCCTCTCACTTACTGTGATACTTATAATATACCTTTAACCTTCTCATTCATCACAACGTAATCCACTACTGAGCCTCCTCCATGCCCCCTGAACGTATAATCCCGTTCCCAATCACCTTCCACGTTACTATTCGCCATCCAGAATCCTCCTTCTTCCAACCATTCTATAAATTCATCACCTTCACTCGTGTTCTTTTTATCTGTTGGCTCTACCTCCATATATTCCCTCTCCTACTATCCCTTCTATATCTAACCCACCCACTTCATCTGTTCTTAAACACACTGACTGACTAGTTTCTTGGACATCAATGGCATAATGCACCAAGTGTTCTTGCCGCCAGGTCACACAGTCAGTAAACAGTCCTACCTACAAGTGATATGTCGTTTACGTGAAGCAATCCGACGGAAACGTCCTAACGTCTGACAAGGCAATTCCTTAGATTGCATTCCAGAAGATGAACAAGACCATAAAAGAACGACGTTTTGGCGATTTTCACGAGATCAAAACAGAATCGATAAAGGAATTAAATGCCAGGTCGCAAATTCAATTTCGGGCTTGCTTCTATTAGTTGAAAAACTCTGGAAGAAATGTACTTTGAATGGGAATTACTTTGAAGGGGACAATATGAATATTTATGAATAAATAACGATTATTCAAGGAATGTGTTAATTTCGCGTTTTATTTCATCATACCTGGTAAATGTTTCGGCACAGCTATTATTTGTTAGTAAAATAAAGAAATAGTAACATGTTCACAGAACTAAAAGGATTCTAGTTTAAAATCCGACGATGCTGATTTTCTACCGCCAATGAGCTGACATCCGATATTTTCTTTTAAAACTATTTATGGTAGACACCAGTAAGATTTAGATTGAATTGGTATATGTATAGAAATTTTAATTCCAGTTAGTAAAAGGATAATATAATAAAAAAAACTGTTCAAGGCCGACTTTCCAAGCATTGTTAGTGACATCTGTTGGTAAAAAGCTATTCTACTAGTAATCTAATATCGTGCATATATCTATATTTAGTTCGTACGCAAAAACAAAAATTTGTACACCAAAAACAGAAGTTGCTAATGTCTATTAAAATTATTGTTTTAAGGTTTGCTATATATACAAGCAAAATTAAAATCATTTTTTTCGTATCGCTAAAATCATCTAACAATAAATTCTAACCATTTTTTGTTATATCTGTGGCTTATATAATTGCTGAATTTATCACGATGTGAGTGAGAGAGCTCATAAAGGTTTACGATACGCTTTTATGTTGGTATTTTCTGAGTTAAGAGGGTTGCAAATAAAATTAAGGAGCTCTTATCCACTAAGAAAATGCCTGTAATAATAATGGTGGATTCTTCGGTTCATTAACGCTAACACCAGAAACTCCACCATTTCAGCTTATATATAAATACCTATTAACATATACAAATTTAAACTATTAAATAATTATATATATATATATTATATATATGTTACATATCTATATATATATATTATATGTATATATACGTATATGGCCATTCTATTACTTTGATGCGTATATAACTTTAACATTAGTAAATTAGAAGAGTATTAATGTAAGAATTTTTAGATTAGATTCTGTCCAGCAAAAAAATATGTTATAGATTGTTTTCGACCTAAACAGATTCAAAACACATTAGGGACAAATTTGTCAACCTACCTTTCATATACTGAACGTCAGCACATTTATAGTATATCAAGGTAGCTCAAAACTATTGAATTGGTGCTTTGTTCGCATTTGTATTTGATTTCTCATTTAATACATATACAACTATCATAAAACGCATTGCGCATCTTAGTTATTATTTTTTCTCGGTACAAAATATTCTCGGTTTTTTGCTAGTGTTTATAATTTATTTTTGTCAAAATCTCTATTTGGGGGCAAGCATTTTCTACTGTACCTAGTATAATCAATGGAGCCAGACTTAATATTATCACGGTCAATTTAGGGCGGATGGTTGTTCTCTCTGACGTGACAATCCTGCTCACAATTATAGGTACCTGACTCCGTTATTTTATAAGATAGCACTTTAGTTTAGCTACTTCTAGCAAAGTAGTGAATTGAATAATTGATGCGGAACGATCTAATCTAAATCCTCAGTTAGCCCCACTTAATTTAGAACAAAACACTAGGCCGATCCATCGCTAAGGTGGACGTACCATTTTCTAATTGTGCCTTTTGTGCTGACTAATTACTGGTAACGTCAATCCTTAACGACAGTAATTATCCTTAATAATTCAGGCAGCAGAAATGAAAGAGCTATTAAACTTCATCAAATTCTACAATCTCATCACGTACTCATTCATTTACATACGTAAAATAAAATAATCAACGCTTTGCAATTAATAAAATAAATCAACACTTGAATAAACGTGACTTTATGATTTGTTCAGTTACATAAAAGAAATGTTAAACTAGATACTTATAGATTTTGCCGCTGCACACAAACTATGTATTTATTATTTTAGAGTAACGCACCATTATCTTACTTATTTATTTATATTTATTTTAGATTTACCTTGATCAATAAACTTGTTACTAATTAAACTCGACTTTACTTTATTCATCAAAATTATACTCAAGTTAATTTTTCTGAATTATTCCCAAAAATATTAATGCTAAGGAGCGCGTGCATTGTTCTAATGATTAGAACAATGCATAATAAAATACTTAATAAAGTTATGATCATACTTTAATTAGACATTACTTTATTTTTTATTTTATTACTAATATAATATTATTTTATACCGGATTATAATTTCGCTCTTAGTCCAGCATTACGACGGTCGGAAGATGCCTAAAAAATTACTCTCCTTCCGGCTGTTGATGCACCGTTGTTATACATCTCAGGTTCCCTTCCACATACAGATATGCATATTTTTCGTCATGATTAATTTGTATCTCATTAGCGCATTCTAGAATATTTGCTATAAAGCCTGTGTGACATCGGTCTATGGAATTTGTTTCTATGCATAGCTTCTATGTACATTTGATTTGTTTAAGATGTAATTAAATAGCATAGGGTATAACCATAACTAATATTTATCGTTGTATTTTGATCATAAAATAGATCCACAGTAAGTTACCCGATGACTGTCCCCATACCTAAAACATTATTTACAATGCTAAACATTTTATAGCATCTAATTATTTTAACGTATTTACCATATTTGTGAGTACTTAATGCTCAAACCTTTTACTTCGACCTAACTAGGAACGTGGACAAATCTCCACGTTACAATATTTACAAAAATTACTGTGATACTGAAAATGAACACGAAAATTCTTGTACTATACGCATGTGTTAATATTCACACAACCTTCAAACCCCACATATTGTCAGTTTAATGTAAAGTTAGTTAGTATTTTGTTCTATAAATAAACTCATAACATTGTATACATCGCAAATCAATAACTAGCAGTTAAAGTAGCATCAAAAAACCTTCCAAGCGATTTCATTACGATTAATAGAATCAATGTGAAACTTTATAGAGCTTTATCACGCAAACGAATAATAGTGAAATGAAGGGAAGGAAACCAACATGTATGCGTAAATGTACATATATATGAATAATTTATTAAGTCAAACTAAAATTCTAAGTCAACAAAGTAAAAGCAAGTCGCACTGTATAAATAAAGAAATACATTTCTTTGTATTAGGATAGTATTGAATATTTTGTAGTAAACAAATTGTGTTTTTTATAGTCTTTTATCTCGTAATATTTGTCACATTTCTAAACACATTCCCTCATAGAATGTTTCATTTGACATGCTGAAATAATTGTTTTGCAACTGTAAGATGGCAGAACTAATTTTGATTCCCAATATGAGCAAGACATACGAGGGATACCATTTTAATTTTGCATATAGCCACATAGAAGGCGCAAGTAAGAAAACATCTGCTTCCGAAATTAACCTCTACATCAAATTGATATGTGATGAAAATTCCATTAAACTACAACATGTGGTTTAGTCATAGTGAATTTGTACAGTTAGTAAGGCGTTCAGAACCATGGAATTTAATCAAGAGCATTTCCGAGCGATAATGTCTTACAACTTTCGAAGAAGTTTATCGTAACAACAATGTCTTGGTAACTCGTTTTGGTAATGAAGCACCACATCAATCGACAATTTATCACTGGTACTCTGAATTCAAGCGTGGACCCACAAATCTCAACGATGATTCTAAGCCTGGTCCATCAAAAGCGACGATCACCCACGAAAACGTTAATGCTGTGCGCGAGATGATTAATGAAGATCGTCATGTAACTTACCGCAAGATCGAGAGTTCCATGGGCATTTCTACTACCTCAATCCAAAAGATTCAAATGGCAGACATCAGTTACTGTTTGGGTGTTCCAAGATGAGGATAACTCAACAAAAGTAATCAATTCCCGCAGTATCGAAAAAGATGGTCGCAACTTTTGTATAAAAATTTTGACATGTGGGTACAATTCCTTTACAAAATCAAGTGATGGTAATTGCTGATTGGTACACAACTGTTTATTTCCCAGAACTCATTTCTGAGCTGCAAAAAGACAACTCGCGGCGTTGGATTATCCTTCGCCATGACAATGTGAGTACTCACACTGCTCGACAAACATTAAAATTTTTAGAGCAACAAAACATCAAATTGCTTGATTATCCTCCGTGCAGCCCTGACTTAAGTAACAACGATATATTTTTCATTTCTCAATAAAACTTTGCCACATTTCTC
Organism: Adranes taylori; assembly: GCA_009867245.2. Lineage (NCBI taxonomy): Eukaryota > Metazoa > Arthropoda > Insecta > Coleoptera > Staphylinidae > Adranes > Adranes taylori. The sequence continues at coordinate 3,376 of WYDF02075015.1, read as the reverse complement.
GCCATCAAGCATGCACTGCGTGGTCAACGATTTCAATCGCCTGACAATGCAGTCGATGCTTTCCAAGTGATCATTACGAGCGTACACATTGAAGACTGGAATAAGTGCGTCATATCTATTAGTTTAGTATTGTAACTGCGACATGAATTTGCCTGAAATTTTGTACTGCGTACGGAATTTAATGTGCGGAATTGTTCAAATTGTTTGAGAAGATCTATAGAAAATCAAACATAAGCAACGATTGGTATTAAGCAATTAATGAAAGTCGAGAAATGTGTAAAGATCGTTCTTCAGCGTCTTCGACCAATGAAACATACAATTGATAGAAATCGTGATGAAAAATATGGCATCCTCACTTGTTGGAGACATGTGGAATGTTGGAGACATTCAAATCGAGATATTTCTTGGAGAGATAGATATTGCTTAAGTAATGTTTCACTGAGATCAATAATTTCATTTTCCCTAGGCCATTTCACAGGTAATACTCTAACAAAGAAGTTTTACTGTGTACTATATGATTCAAAAGTTGGTACATTTAGTGTTGATCATGTTACCAATCTAATAATTTAACGTTGAATTAGCTTAGCATTCAATTTGCTCAATAATTGATTAGAGCGACATTTGACTAGCATAGAAACGCACAGCTATTTTTGTGTGTTACTGGTGCTATGTATTTAATTCTTCAATTATACCAACGAACCTTCATTGGCATTTAAAATAATCATAATTCATTTACAAACTAGATTCCAAAATAAATACTAAATTCAAATTCAATATAACTCTGAATACCAAGGATTTCCCGGAGTAACTTATTTGCTTAGGTCTCACTTTAATCCCTCATTTTCATCTTTCTTTCCTTTATAACACTTCCCATAACAATTATTTCTTTTGTACCCTCTTAAACACAACCGTATAATTCCCGTCAATTCCCTTTCCATATCGCTCCATTCATTTCCTGTGCACTCATTCACCCAATGCTCCCAAATTTCTTCACATGTACCACATCTATTACACATTCTCTCATTCTTTTTCATCCAGAAACTATGTCCTCCTTTCTCGCTCCCGCACCTAAATCTAGCGATCATTCTCCTTTCCTCCATTGTAATCTCTGCTTTCATGTAATCAGGTACACACTCCATATTCCTGATATCTCCTATTGTATATCCTATTATACCTTCGGAACTAATCATCATACATCTTCCTTGCATTGCTATGTCACTCGTTCTCATTTCCACTTCATTCATGCTCTCTTCTGGATCCCAGTTTTTCTCAAACCATCTATCACTAGGCCACCCTATCATTTCATATGCAATTTTCTATCTTCCTCCAATTCAGGTATGTTCTTCCCTTTCGTTCCATCTTGCCAGTTTTTCGATAACACTCTCTTTGCCATACTTTCACTTTTGTTCCCCATTACTTTCCTTTCATATCTTAACAATTTTGACATTGACTTACTTCAACATTTAAATTAGCAAGACTCGTTCCTTAATGTCTCTGTGGGCGTTGATCTTTCTAGACATTCTCTTAAGCACTTCAGCAATTACTCCTTCAATTTCCATCCTTCCTTACGTTTATATTATATATTACTAAACCAGCATGAAGTGATAGAAATTATACAGGAAAATATTGAAACTGGTACAAAATACTGATACATTGGACTGGTATGATTTCTTCAAGCAAGCTTGCTAGAGATGACAATAAAGACGAACAGAAAAATTCAATTAAAAATTGACAAATATAGAAGTGATAATTGCATTAGTTTTGGGAAAGCACAACTCCAGCTACATTGTATATAAATTTTAGACAGTTTATAAAGGTTGGCCATATTGTCAATGAAAACTGAGCTTCATCTTACTTCTACAGTGAACATAACTTGTTCTCCAGATATAACTTTTTAAAATGTGGTACAACTATTTTTCGTAAGTACGGTTATTACTTGTTATAATTATCACCAAGAGCTGTTCGCGAAATGCCGATTCACAGTAATTTCACCTGTCCTAATTCAATGATCATACCAGTCCAATATATAAGTATTTTGTAGCAGTTTCCAAATAGGTCCCTTTTTCTGGATACACATGCTTCCCACTCACCTTAGATATGTTAAACTATCTCACTTTTCTCCACACACAACATACTCTACTTCAGTAGTGGGTAAGACAATTTTCTTCATATGTACCATCAGAGGTGCGTGTCTTAGTAAGTTTCAGAAAATCGGAGGTTTCGTTCTTACATGGTTTCTATATAAAGCGCTTACTGTGTTAATTTTGCCCAGCAGTCTATGTGTTTTTGAATGGTCTAGTTTCTTATCACTTCTCTGATGGAAAGCTCAGACCCGGCTTCGGACTAGTGAAGCATGTGCTTTCTTTGGTAGTATATGCCTGCTTCCATATTTCCAGAGCCCATTGAATCATCTATGAACCAGACTAGAGCAGATTTCGGAAAGACAGGAAAATCTTCTCTCCATAAACCTGCAACTATATAGTGTATACTGGAGATTTACAGTCAGATTTCATTTCTAATATTTCATTCCCTGTCATTTTAGTATCTACTTTCTTCGCCATGTTTAGTCTATTAATTTTCAGCCGATGTAGTGCGATTTCGGCGTCTGATTGTATGATTAATTCTAATCACAGAAGATTTAGGAGCACTTCAAGCGGCGCCGTTGGGACATTTAAATAGCCCCATAATTTGGTTACTGAAGGAACTCTCATTAACCTTAACTACAGTTGCCAAATTGCCTTTACTTGTTTAGTTCAAACGAAACTTTAATTTGCGATCAGTACATATTGGTTAAAATACAGATAGTATGTTTTGGTTACCATCTTTGGTTTGGCATGGTCATTTTAACCAAAAAGTACTTTAATTTACCCAACTTTTCTTACTTGTTTTATTCAAACTTAACTTTAATTTGCTATAAGTACTGATTGGTCAAAATAGAGTTTATGGTTATTTTTATCAATAAGTACTTTAATCTGCCTAATTTCCCTTACTTGTTTTGTTCAGTCTTAACAGTTTGAGGGAAATTAGGCAAATTAAAGTACTCATTAGAAACACGTGGACCATATCGTGAAAGGGCATAGAGTATAAAGAGTGCTACCGACTTCCAAACTTTCATTACACAATTAAGAGGATGTCTATCCTTTAATTGACGGTATTGTCAATTTCTATAAACCATCTGAAATTTATGTTAAAAGTATACTTCTCCTTCTTAAGGTGCCTTATTCATTTACTGAATGTTTTGACAATTCTGGCATACTCGCATCGATCTTGTGCGGCTCTGAAAAGTGTATGGGCATCGCGGTTTGTCCAGTCTCTTATGTTCTTTAGCCACGAGTATTTCTTTCTCCCGATGCCTCTTTTTCCTTCGATCTTCCCC
>WYDF02075004.1:0-11322 GCA_009867245.2 Adranes taylori | reverse complement strand
AAATTTGGACACAGATCAAGTGCGCTTGTGTATGGAGTATATCTGCTGATTTTTCAGACTCTTTATTAATCATATCGGTACTTTAATTATTGATTTCGTTACGCGTATCGGTATCGATGGAATGTTTGTAAAACATGAAATGAAGTACATCAACATATTTCATGGATTTATGCTGCGGCATTCGTTGACTTAGAAACTTTATGCCAGCTTCGGTTTCGTTTTCAAAGTAGTGTTTCAAGTCGACAGGCCCAGAACTTTGTGCATCCTAAAAATTATTTCTTGACGGGGCACAGTTGTAGATTGCTTTCTGCTTAATGAATCCTTTAGAGTAATTTTGCTCGTACTGGAGCTACCAACACCTACTACGAATATTTTTCGAGAAATATAAACATAGATGGACTAAAGTTTGATATTTGTAACAGTTGGCAGGTATTTAGAGATAATTAATCAAATAAATAACAAATTAATGAACTAAATTATTCATTTATAATCTCTACTTTTATATTTTAGGTAGGAATGGCGTAGAATGTCCAAGCTGTAAGAAAATTTATAGAAATATTAGTACTCTACAAGCGCATCGAAGACTTGACTGTGGACGGGAGAAAAAATTTAAATGCAGTCAGTGTAATTATAGCTGCAAAAGGAAATATGTTCTACAAACACATATCTCGTTAAAACACAATATTTTCCCTAATCTAGATTAGTGAAGTTCATTTATGTCTTATTATTAGTTGAGCACGAAATCACGTTTTTAATGCATAATGGAAAAGACACTTAAAAAAATCAAACAAATCCTAATAAATAAACTAAAAAATTAATTTATTAAAACTATTTAAGTAATCAATAAATACTAGACTTCAACAAAAAAAAATCTAAATTATTCACATTTTATATTTTAGTAATTTAAATTTTATCTATAAAAAAATAATAAACTAGTAAAATCAGGGGCAATTCTATTTACTAAAAAAAAACTTATATTTCCAATATAAAATATATCTTTAAATAAAATAAAATAAAATAAATATTTATTAATGTATGGATTATGTCTGTGGGTATTCATTTCTAATTAAATAAAAATTGTTTTCGTGTGATCTACAAATTTAATTAGATATTCTTTAACATTTTCGGTTAAATAACCATCATCAGAGGAGCAAAACTACAACAGTGTTATTTTGTTTAAAACTAATTTTAATTTTCAATTTTCAATAATTGCGATGAATTGAAATTATATTAAAAAATCAAAATATTTGAAGTATAAATTTAAACATGTCTACAGAAGTACGGTTATAAAAGAAAGGAAATTATTATATGCTTCGAAAGTTTGTGGAAATACTTTTTGTTTTGATACTAACTCAAAACTATATTATTTCGATATTTAAGATTTAAAAATTTTTATATCATAAAAATAATAATACCATTTAATTTTATTTTACATTTTATATTTGTGACTTGGAGATTTTTTATATAACTTTTTGTATTTTTTTACAAATAGCTAACACGACTAATTTTTCAAAAATTCTAGTCAAAGACAAATTTTATAAAATTAATAACCGCAAAAAATAAATAACCGCACACCACATCATTTAATAAATATTCGACATAACAACATAATATATTTCATTTCCCTACATTGGAAACATCTCTTTGAAATCAAGATATTTATTTAACACGTTAAGTGCCGCAATTACAGTCGGCTGCCAACAGAGAGAACAACTGACTTGCCGTTTGAATTTGCAGCGCATGACTAACTCCGACTTACTATTGTATGTTGTATATTTTTATTGGTAGCCGGCTGTACAAGTGGCGTACAAGTAATATTCTTATTCAAAAGATATCTAGTACATGTGTTTGTAAAATCACATAACCTTTGCTGTGATGGTATACTTTTGCTGAATTGATATGATTGTGAACTATTTATAATCGTCTATATTCTGCTACGATATTTCAAAGTAAGCAGTTATAACTATACCCACAGTAAACAAAGAATACTTAGATACTTATAACAGATTTTGTTACAACATGGCCGGAGGATGGGCAAGTGAAAAACCGCTAACCGAAGACATGTTACAAAAGGAACCCGAAAACATTTTTCTGGAAGAAGAAAATAGTAGTGTAGTGGAGAACTTTAGTGATTTCGATACTAGCGGCGACGATCCAGATTTTGAAGAAAATTTTATAGCTCTTCAGAAGAGTCAGAATAAGACCAGGAACTTACAAATGATAATGTTTTAGATACTAACAACCCGCATGGCAATACTATGGTAACTTCTTCCTGGTTGGGGTTAGAAGCAACTGGCAACAATCAGCAGGAGTTTGTATTTGATGGGTCCCTAGTCAAAAAACAGGTTCATAAGCTGAAAACCATTTGACTTGTCATAAATGAGTCACTATTTGGGAATTTTATTGTACATCGGATTAGTGCATTACCCAAAGATTGAAACTTATTGGGAAACATCTCAAATTTACAAAAGCAATATTGTACCTATAATAATAGCAAGAAACAGGTTTCAATCTCTTTTTCAGATAATGAGGACCCGGATGCACAAAACAACCAACTTCATACAATGGCTCCATTAATTTCTTTTTTAAATTCTAAATACAACGAAATAATGCAAGCAGAAAAAATACTGACGGTTGATGAAAGAATGATTCCATTTCAAGTTAGATTAAAATTTCGACAATATCTTCCTAGAAAACTGGATAAATATCTTCCTGGATAAATATGGCATAAAAGTTTGAAATTATACGAGCAAAAAGGTTTTACATTCGTTTTCAGTTTACGAAGGTAAATATATAACTAATGGAGAATCGGTACCGCCAAATTAGTTTTGGTTCTCTGTAAAAACTATATGAATCATGGAAAAACTGTTGTAAATGACAATTTTTACTCCAGTATTCCACTTGCGCAAAAAGTTTTAAAAAGAACAACACATTCTACAGGGACATTGAGAAAAACGAAAATACCCACCCGAAGAAGTTGTATCTGTTAAACTAAAAACCGGAGAAATAGTTGGGAAGGAAAAATAAAGGAGTCACTAAAGGGAAGGATAAAAGGGGAGTGTTAATGTTGTCCACTTGTCACAATTTGAATATTGTGAATACTGGAAAACTAAACGGAAAGCGTGAAGCAATAAAAATCCGATAGTTATTATGGAATTGATTTGTCCGATCAAATGGCGGCATATTCTTCTCCATTGCGAAAATCACTGAGATGACATCATAAAGTCCCAATTGAATTGTTGATGGGTACATCAGTAGTCAATGCCTTAATTCTATACAAAATGACACACCGAATAGCGGTAATTTCAATTTCAAAATTTCGTGAAAGATTAATGGAATCATTATTTGATTTTGCACAAGTTGCTTTGCAGCAGAATAACATATGAAAAAAGACAAATTTGCACAAAATGTAAGAAACTGAAGGAAAGTGCAAAAGAAATCGAAAAATATGAAAAAGGTGCGCATCTTGTTACAAACAAATAGTAGAGTCTAAAGAAGCAGCAAAATTGACAAAGCGAGTTACAACTTATTGTGATGCATGTCCTGAAAAACCTTTCATTTGTATACTGTGTTTTTTAATAAATATAGTTTTAAAGTCTTGATATAAATCAATAGTGTTTCTCTTAGAACAATTGTGCTCTAATATGATTCTGACCATTATTTTATAACCTTTGCAAAGTGCCAAACCGAAAATTGCTCAAGTTGCTTGTTCCCAAATAAAATATATACATGAAGATTTACATGTTCAGCGAACAGCCGGCTTACAATTTATTTCAAAACCAATAAATGCAATTCGTCACCAGCAAACATATTTGTAATGGAAACATATTTATAGTTGTTCGCAGCTAACGTGTTAAATCAAGTAATTGTAAAATTTCATTTAAAATTAATAGAATCTGTTTTGCTGAATACATAGGCCAAACTAAAAGACAGTTTAAAATACGCATTAAAGAACACATTAGATGCTCAAAATCAGACAACTTTTGTAATTTTGCTAATTATTTATTAGAAAACAACATGATTACAATTCAAATAATTTTTTCTCAGCAATTTAATTTTATAGTAAAGGTAAAAAACTCAATATTATAACATAAAATTGTACATAAAATATCCAATTCACAAATATAAATTGTAAAATAAAATGAAACGAAATATTGTTATTTTATAATACTATAAAAAATTTAAATCTTGAATTTTAAAATAATATAATTTTGATTTAGTATGAAAATGAAAAGTCTGTCAACAAAAGTTTTAAAACGTGATTTTTTTTCTTCTATAATAGTACTTCTGCGGCCATTTTTAAATTTAATACTTCAACGATTTTGATTTTATTAATATCATTTCAATTTATTTAAATTAATGCCATTTTATTAATGTCATTTCAATTCATTACATTTATCAGAAATTTCTAATTTTCTTAAATTTAAAATAATATTATTGTAGGTATGTTCTTCTCATGATGGTTATTTAACTGAAAACATTAAAGAATATTTCATAAAATTTGTATCAGACGGAAAAATGTATTTAATTAAATTCATATTGATTGTATATACCTAATAATAAATATTTTTTACAGCAGTAAAAAGAATTATTTTTAAAATCTATTTTATTAATATTTATATATATAATGATTAATTAATTAATTGAACATTAATTAAACGAAATAATTAAACATTAATATAAAAAATATTTTTAAAATATATAACATAATATCGTATGTATAAAAATATTTATTTATGTATAAAAACAAAATGAATTTAATATAAATACTATAATTATATTTGACAATATGGAAATAATCAATTTAATAAACAATACTATACAGGTCTACAATACTATACAATTTAAAAATCGTTTTAAAACACTTGTTTTGGCGAATATTGAGAGGAACCTTACTATCAATAATGGGTATATTATATAGATTCCAGTTCATATAATGTTGTAACGTAGCACATTACTCTGAATAAATTAATTACTTTAAACAAATAAATTGTAACACCGCGACACTGGTAAGAAACCAGCTTAGAATAATAAAATGTAAATATAATTAAATTGTAGACACTTGAAGACACTATGAAGACACTTACGTCCACGTAGTAAATAGAAACACATTAATGGTTGAAAAAAGATAGATTTAGTTATTGTTCGCTGTTGGCTTACTATTATCTTATGGAACGCAAATAAAAGTAGGGGATGTGAGTATTATACGGTTTGGCTCGTCGCTTGTGTGGAAACTTCTGCTGCTTCACTGATTTCTATGATGGACTGTAGAACGTAACAACTAACGTGCGAAACCGGTACACGGAACAAATATTCTGTGGAGGCTCAATCCTTTATATACCGCTGCGTCGTATAAGAATATTTTAGTTCTATTCTTAAACTCGAAACAATCAGCCAGCAACAGCAGCAGCCACCAGCGACGACCCACCAGCTGACATAGTAAACATAGCGACGGAGCAATCATCGCTAGATAGACTGAGCATTCGGTGAGTGTTTTCATATATTATACACCGTTTTATTGTTTAATAGCTTTGTTCTCTACTTCTTCTTTCCTTACTTCCTGCGTATCGAGAATGTATCACTTCAATCAACTAGGAGCGTGGTTAGATTCAGTCACTTAGCAACCATAACGCTAAACGTCAACCGCCGTGGTAATGTGGCTTGTAATATCCCTTCTCTCTCCATCTTGCTGGAGGGTATATTACTAGATAAGCGTCAACCAGTCTTATTCACTCGGAAACGTAACACTAAGCGTGAACCGCAGTGTTATGCTGCCTATAGCAGTTTCTTAAATATTCCTGTCATTCGCATCATTCTAATTGTTATGTTAAAGTAAACCTCTTTCCTCCCGTGTTAAGATACTCCGCTTTTACATACTCCCCGCATTATTATTGTTTAATTGATTGTTAGATTACTGTAATAGTTTTGATTTAATATTTTCTTACTGCTACTGTATTATTAGTGCGCTACTGTTAATTTTTGACATTTAACTTATTAAGATTTAATTGTGCAACTGTATATCTTTCTTTGTTTGTACGACGGTTTTGTACAATAAATGGTTTTGATAAAACGTTAATGCTGTTTCACTCATTTGTAGTAAGGTCATTTCAGGTGCCCACAAGATCTCGAACACGTGGGCAACTCATAATACTACAGCTGCATGTGCCCTCAGTAAGTGACTGTGCACCGGAGAGACAACAAGAACAGTTCCAGCCTGCAATCTCATGTTAAAGACGATTCACCATATAAAGCTTAAAGAAACAGCAAAGTATTCAGATGTAATCCTTGATCCTGATTTAATGAGACGATTACTATATAATGAACATATACAGGACGTGTCGAAAAAAGCAGCCATACTAGCTGCATTTATAACGCGCCTTATGCCTAAACTGGGTGTACCGAATATTTCCAAAAGGAAACTAATATGCTCTGTAGTGCATGCAACATTATAATATGCCGTCCCAGTATGGGCTAATATGTGTCCTGAATGCAACTTTCAAAATCCAACTCCTAGTATGGGAGAGAAATAAAAACCTCCGACTGAAGAAAAATAATATAGTGGTGCGGAATCGCACGATTTCAGACTGGTAGACCTTATAGACAAATTTAGATCGGGACAGATTATCATTTACTCTAATACCTCAAATAAGACCTTGGATGGGAAGAGCTCATAGTGAGCTAGATTGCTGGGCCACAATCTACCTCACAGGTCATAGATGCTTTGCTTTCGATCTATCAAAAATGGAAAACTAAACAGCACGCGTTGCGAGTACTGCGCGTAAGAGTCAGACTCTGAGCACACTCTGTTTGTATATACGCTGTGGAAGCGACAGGAACTGGTAAGAGAAGCAGATTCTACAATACCAAAAGCAAATATACACCCATGATGGTGGAATCCTCAAAAAAGTAACAGCTAGTGGTAAACTGTATGGCCACGGTGATGAAATGAAAGTATGACGTCGAGCAAGAAAGAAGTCCGAGGATTTAGTAGACAATAATTAAACACTTTTGTAACTATTTCAAAGCGCTAATCCTAATGCAAATGGAAGTACAGTGCGGAAAAACTTGATTTACATTAAAGTGTAGTGCGGCCGTCCAAACCCCTAATCTGCCAAGACGCACCTAAGCGGGAAGGGGAATTAGGACGTATGGCCTGATCGGCCTGAACGGATCTACCACGAGTAATGTGAAAGCGGTCCGTGGGTGTTACTAGGGTCACTTGTGATGAGCTTGCTCATCCTACAGCCTAAAAAATAGCAAAAGTTTAGCAGTTTAATCTACACTCCAGAAAATTTGCCCTTTTGATACTTATAAATTATGTAAATAATTCAGGAGGGTTAGATGCTGTAAAATGTTTAAGCAGGTTATTTCATAGACGAAATAAGTTTAGAAAAGGCAGATGTTTATAGGCAGGTTTACCATAAATCGTGGTACAATGTGGGAAAAAGCATTGATTGCTGCTTGAACCCTATGGTATTTAATTAAATCTTAAACAAATACTTTTACACAGGGACATCGACCGATACTGAACCTTGTAGTAGGAAAACTGTATGATGATGGTTTCTGTGTATGTGTGCATAAATGAATCTGATTGGTAATCAATCAATAATAAATGTAAATGCACTGTGCGTAGTATACTAGGCTGAGTAGTGTAAGCAGAGCCGATTAGATAGGAATCCATGATAGCCGAAAGTAATTAGTAAAATATTGTGAAAGGTAATCAAGTGGAATACATTAGATGAATGCAATTTACTATAAGAAGGGGAAAAGTAGTGAGATATTTCAACATATGATAGTAGAAAAAATAGCTAACCAAGAATGGTTTAAAAGCTGCACTAATCTCACAAAAAGTGATTTTTTTTTGTTTAACGACTGGTCCTATGCTGGCCAGAATTTTGAAAGTAAAATTATGAATTAAATTAAATAAAACCATAAATTCCAGATTAAATCATGAATAATATGAGACATTAAATAGTCTGAATAGGAAGCATAACGGTGAGTAGTATTTATTAATAATAATCAAACAATTCTCTTAAGTATGAATTTTACGAATAAAGTAAATTAAATTGTCAACGAGTTTATTTATTGATAAAAATTAAATCAAAATAAAATGAATTATTTAGGTCACTGTGCATAATTATAAATTAAGTTTGTGAAGGTACAAATGGAGCTAATGTAAGTACAATGATTTTATAATTAATTTGAAAATCAGTCGAATGGTTTATTAACGCAATTTTGATTAAATATTGTATGCACGTAATAGTTGAACAAGAGTTACATTTTATTTTATTATATTTGTGTAGCCTTATTTATTTAAATGCACGAATATTTAGTTTATTGGCATGTATGCATTTCCTAAAACATTATCAATTTAACACTATATTTTGGTTAAGTTTATATGTTCTTTCAATTTATCAGCCTGCACTATAACAAGACGATTTGTGATTGTTAAGGGTTGCGCGCTATAATTTATTATCTAGATAAATTTATGATTATATCTGAAAGGTACGTCCAACGTTAGCAATGGTAAAATCTTGTGTTTTGTTTTAAATAGTGTTTGGAACTGAAAGATTATATCTGCATAGATTCTGAATTCACGAAGATTATAACTTTATTCACTAGTAGGTAAATTAGTGTGAGTAATAAAGTGAATCGCATTTTCTAGGTATAGTACGAACGGTACCTGAGAGTAAGAGGGGATCTCTACTTTACTCTATTCCAAAAGATCCTCTCTTACCCATGTCACGTTGAAGAGTAAAAGAGTAAGAGTAAGAGTCTGACCAAAATAACACGTAACAATAGCATGGCGTAAAGAAATTCTGAATTGAGTTTTATTTTGGATAAAATGAAAGTAAAAAATCAAAAATTAAGGGAGGTTAAAATTATAAATTTGAAATTCTTACTTCCATATCTCTTTATTTGTTTTCATTTTTCAAACATTATCAATCCAGAACAAAGTCAGCACTTATTTAATGACGTACTAATAAAGAAGTAGAACATATTAAATACAGTAATCGTAATTAAATGTTTTAGATAAGAATGGATTACAAATTTGTTCCGCTTGTAGTAAAATGTACAAAAATATAACTTCTTTACAAGTGCATCAAGCACAAGATTGTGGACGCGATAAAAAATTTGAGTGTAGCCAGTGTTCGTATAAGAGCAAAAGAAAACACGATTTAATTAGGCACAGATTGAAACACAGAAATAAACCTACAGATGCTTTTTTTTATAAATGATACTAGTATGTCAATCACGTTCTGAAATTTTCTCATTGTAATAAAAGTTTTATAGAACTTCTGAACAACTTAGTTTTATTTCGCTTTATTTTGAGAAAAAACTACAGAAAACAAAAATAGTTTTTGAATAGAATAAATTGTGAAATTAATATTTCTTATTACTTGTGTTTCGAAAAAATGTTTACCCCGTCCGGGACTCGAACCTGGACCTCTCGATTGCTCTTCCGATTGAGCTAACAGGCACTTATGCGAAGACACAAATATTTTTTAATATGTATTTGTTTTCCGTATCTATTAATATAGGCAACTTATATATCAGGATTTGTTTTGGCCACTTGTTTGCTACCGTCGATCGATTCATTCGTTATTGGGTAGATGGAGCCTCCTGGATGTTTTTATTAATTTCTTTTACGCTTTGCTGGCATCCGCAGGATTAATTTTTCTATTTTTAATATGGCTTTTATTCTATCCTCTTCTTTGATATCCAATTCATCCAAATTTAATTCAATGTTCTTCGTTGTGCCTGATGCATATTTGTCCAAACTTCCTCAATCTGCCTCAATCACACACTCTCTCAGTTAATTTGGTAAATTATTAGGAAGGAACATATACGGAATATTTAAGCTATTAACCGAAATAAAATGTAAAGCTATTTGTTACGTAATAATCGAACAATTACAAAAACCTATATTTCCAAAAGCAGCAACATTTCTTAATTTATCATAATATAATATAATTTTCCTCCTTGTGTCCTTTCATGACTTTAATCATTTTCGAAATTTTAGGCAAGTGGAAAGAAAAATTTTCATGTACAACTTGTGGTAAAGCCTACTCATGGAAATCCGATTTCCAACGTCACATGCGGCATGAATGTGGGAAAGAGCAACGTTACAAATGTGGGATTTGTCCAAATAGGAAATATCATCGGAAGAGCCACTTTGTGTGCCATATGCGAATGAAACATTCCATGTTCAATTTTACTTGTTGATTTAAATATTTTATACTTCACTATTATTTAAAACGTAGTAATTATGCTAATATTAAATATATACTTGTTAATTCTAAGCGGGTTCGTTGCATTTGCTTTTATAATTTCCATTCAAATGTTTCAGAAATAGTAAATTATCTACTCCACAGCTCATTTTGTTACAGAATTATTCCTTTCAAAGCAGGATCGTAATTTTTACTTTTAACAACTATACTGCTTTTTATATTTTGCTAGTGGACCCGGCAAATATTGTTTTGTCCCCCCCCTGGTCTTCGTATTTGTCTACGGCGCTTACATCACTGCCGCATTGCGCTTACAGCATTGCGTCAATTAGGCCTAATTGCCGCGGCTTTGGCGCGGCCAGCGCAATTAGACCAGCCAGCGACCAGCCTAATTGCCGCGACTTTGCTGCGGCCAGCGGTATAACCTAATTGCTGCGTGAAATCAGCTTCAGAGGATTTGCCGTGTCCATCAATTTCTCTAATATTTATAACGTCAAATATATGCTTCTACCCGCGATTTTAATTTACTGACAATGTGTTATGAAGCTTAATTATAATGCAAAAATTGTTAGCATGTTCATTCCATTTTCCATTAGCAAAATAGCAAGTAAAAATATCAACATAAAGATAATTTGATTAATTAATTAGTTCTTATGATTGGATTTTTATGTCAGCTCCTCCAGGGCATCGGTAAAATTAAATGGATGAATGTTTAACGCAAATGTTCTAATTTGATTCAGCCAGTGGACATGATGAAGTCGTGAAAAATGTTGTGAAATGTGTTACTGAAGATGCGATGAATTTTTTATGATGCAGAAAAATTTGGTGGTGGCATCTTTCTAATCGTCATCGCCGAATTGAAATAACGTCGGTGGTGATCTACACGTGCCTCTGGTGTTCTATCTCAGTTGTCTCCGTGCTTGGATGGTTTTCGACGGCTTCCTCTGAAGCTGATTTCATGCCCTTCCCATTGACGAAGATTTGTCAATGAAAGGCTAAGAAAGATTGATGTGAATAAATAAGAAGTCAGTGACGAGAGAACGAAAGATTCAGCAGAAAATTAAGAATTGAATTATCTATATACATATATATA
>WYDF02075003.1:0-11346 GCA_009867245.2 Adranes taylori | reverse complement strand
TACTACGTCAAATATCTCGGTTCCTATGACAGTTGAAAAAATTAGATATGTGGAAGTGTAAGATCCAGGGACACCAACTTTACGCAAAGTGGACATGAAGAAAAAGTGACTAGAAAGGGGTAGTGGGGAAAAATTAAGTCAAAAACTGCACCAGACCACGCTAAATCGGACGAATTCATGAGACCAATGAAGTCTGGCGCTCTTCGCACGCTATATTGCTCTTTTAGCAATTTGCTGAGAAGAGAGTGAAGAGGGGTGTAGGAAATGCCAAACCAGGCAGAGGAGCTGTCCGCGTCGTAGGCAAATATGGAGAAATAGTGAGTCAAGAGGGCTGTACGTTGCGGCAAAGCGGGCATCGAAGCTGTCTGTCCCTTAGACAAATATGGGGACTGGGGGATTCATGGCTAGGCGATTTATAGGTTAGACTAATGTTTTTTAGTTTACCCTAAACAGTATTGGCCTAATTGAATCTAACAGACGCCTTAAAAGGTGACAGTCAAAACTAAAAGGCTCATTTTTTGTCTTATGCAAGATATAACAAAACGTAGGACTTGCAGTATATGAAAGATGGGTTGGCGATCACGTCCACGAATTTTTCATAACAAAGTAATCTGAGTGAAGAAATCTGTATCATGTTAATTATTCATTTATGAAATTGCCGCACAGAAACCAGAATTAATAAAAAATAAAACAGAAGTAAAATAGTGACACCGATCGATGACAACAGTTAGCCAAAGTCAGTGGTATAGAACTGGGCTTGATATTGGACTCTACAATTCCATTAATCGAGCCCAGGGGACACCAGAGTCACCTTATCTGCGTCCACCTAAGCAACTCTCAACTGGCGCCTCCTCGTGGCGGACCTGGGTAACAGTACTTCGGTCATGGCTAAGGTCAGTTTAGAACTCAGTCGCTTGGGGTACAACGAGCAACGCTGTCCAGGATTATGGGCAAACAGTTGATGTACAACAGTGAGGTTGGCGAAAGAGTGGGTAGAAACCTTCCAACGGCGGACGCAGCGGAATATATTAGACTAGAATATAACTGCTGCCTTGCAGTTTGTGGCAAACACCACAAAGGCTACGGGACGTTCCCAGAAAGAAAAGGCAGCCACCATTGGCTGAGAGGGGCAACCGCCGAAACGGATTAAAGATTTACGATTTACAACATGGAATGCATTCATTCTTTACAGGCCTGGGGCATTCCAAGTACTACAAAATGAATTGTTAAAAGACAGAATAGCTGTAGCAGCTATACAAGAAATTAGATGGAAAGACACAGTGACGATTGGTGTATAGGCTTCACAGTGACGACTGTGAACCCTATAGACAGTGTTTTGCAGTGGCAGTGGAACAAACACTTTTGGTGAATAAACAGCTATGTTCTTTGCGACTCAGAATGAGGTTTTTCAATGCGTCCCTTATATGCAAGAGTTTATGAATCAGCGGCGAAATGCGACGTCAAAATTCTATTAGGTGATATGAACGCCAAAGTAGGAAAAACAAGAACTTAAACCCACAGAGTGCGATATGTGGTCAGAGTGCGAATGAATTCTTTAATGTGAAATCTTGAAGAGCAATGGAGAAACATAAAAAGCGCGTTAGAAGACACAGCTATAAGAACGCTTGGGTACAGTGAAGCGAGGAGACGGCAGCACTAGTTTGACCAAGAGTGTGAAGATGCACAAAAAGCGCGTTAGAAGACACAGCTATAAGAACGCTTGGGTACAGTGAAGCGAGGAGACGGCAGCACTAGTTTGACCAAGAGTGTGAAGATGCACTAGAGAAAAGGAGAACAACTAGGGGAAAATATCTACAGCGGGACCCGGCACAACAAGCAAAAATATATGATCAAAAGAAGAAACGCCAAGAAGATATGTTGGCAAAAGCAAAGGGAAGTAGAAAAGGCTAATTTTCAGGAAATTTAAAATTGCCATATCAAAAAGAGGTAAGGAAAATGTACCAGAAATTGAAAGGAAGAAAAAAGGTGTTTGAGCCGAATACGTCCATTTGGAGAGCAAAAGATGATTCTTTTCTTCTGGAAACCAGAACAGGTATTGAGAAAATGGACGGATTATTTCTCGGAATTATTAAATGAAGGGTCCAGTGGAGGAAAATACAACGTAACGGAAAATGCAGTGGAAGTGATCTAGGATGAGATGAATCATGCTATAACGAACCTAAATAACCACAAGCCGATGGAGAAAATGGTACTCCTTCAGAACTCTTCAAGTCTCGTGGGAGAGGTATCGTAGGACAAATGCAAAATTACTTGGGAGAATTTGGTGGGAAGAGAAGATGGCCATAGAGTGGAATAATGCAGTGATTGTACCATTGCATAAGAAGGGCGATAAGATGAACTGTGCTAATTATAGAGGGATATCCCTATTCAATACTGATTACAAGATCCTTACAAAGGTTATAGCCATTAGACGAAAGCCTTAAGTAGAAGACGCGCTGAGCGAATACCAGTGCGGATTAAGAAGCAACTGATCAACCACTGACCAAATGTTCTCCATGAGAATGGTGAGAATGGTACTTGAATGGTACTTGAAATGTTACGAATACAGTACCACCTTACACCAATTGTTCATAGACTTTTGGACTGACTACGACAGAATCTTTCATCACTCTAATTCAACTTTATAGAGTGATGAAAGAACAGTTCCCAATACATGAAAAACTTGTTAAGCTGATAAGAATGACGTTGACTGATACACGGGGCAAATTGAGAGTTAAGGGAGTGCTGACAGACAGTTTTCTCACAGGAGAGAATTAAAGCAAGTAGACTCATTATCTTACCTACCCTTCAACCTTGAACTGGAGTCAGTTGTAAGAAAGTATCCAATTAAAGCTGGAGGCTGCATATTTAACAGGACATGCCAAAACCTGGCCTATGCTGACGACATAGGCGACACAAGAGACAAGTGCCACCACGGAAAAATCTAGAAACCATGAAGTCCGAAGCAACCCTCTGTGATTAGAAATTAAGCAGATAAAAGCAAGGTGTATGATTAACAGCACGCTCAAGACCCGATAGAAGAATGTGCGGACAACTCAAATTGAAGCTCGAATAACAGCCGGGAACAGATGTTACTACAGTTTTCTCAAATTGCTTAAGTCATCATTAATATCCAAGCAGCTAAAAGTGTATTTTACAATCATCAAACCAACAGTAACATACGGCTCAGAAACATGGACACTAATAAAATCAAATGAAAGCTCCTAGAAGCCTGGTAACGCAAAATATTATGGAAAATTTTTGGAGCCGTACTTGTTGGAGACGGATGGCGAATTCGAACCAATGCGGAAATGAAAGACCTGTATAGGAGACCCTCAATCGTCACTGATATTAAAGCAGATCGATTGCGGTGGCTCGGACACGTTGAGAGAATGAATACCGAAAAAGGTATTGAATATCAAACCAGAAGGGAGTCGTCTCATAGGTCGTCCACGCAAGAGATGACTGGATGCTGTGTCCGAAGTTCTACGCAAATTGAATATCCGAAAATGAAGGGGAAAAGCTGCATCGCGAGACGAATGGCGGAAAGATGTTGTTGCCGCGACCAAACTTTTTCAAGGACTGTAGCGCCAGGATAAGTAGGTAAGTGGCATAGTACCAACTAAAACAAAAAACATTAAAAACAAATATTATGTATCCCTTTATGTATATCTTAAATTAGGCTTTCGTTGGTCCAGTGGTTCAGCACTCTGAGCGGTAAACAGGAAGAAGGGGTTTGATTCCCCCTGAAGTAAAATTTTCTCATATTACAATCAATTCCTCTGATAATAATTTCATTGATTTTGATATTTAAATTGAAAATAGCTTGACAAATCTTCTCTACATTTACCTGAGACATTTTATCTTGGCGCCCTTCCCAACTAAGTCTCTCGTCGTACAGCGGTTCGTCATTTGTACTGATAAAAATAGGTTCCCATCGTTTATAACGCCCAGTACGTTTACCTGCAGAAAAAATATGGAAAGCTACATCGTCCAGTAATTCTGGTATTTTGATCCATTTATCAAATCCCGGTAGACTATGACAGGATGGACATATATTGTGGTGAAATCGTATTGCTGTTTTATTGGCCAGCATTTGGAGAATTTCAGTTTTAGATTGAGGCATATTCTGTATTAGAGAATAAAAACATAAGGATGTAACAATTAAATTTAATGAGAAATATTCTACAATTTTAGAAAATAAATCATTGTTACTCACCGCATTAGAAATGATCTCGAATATAAAAAGAGGATAAACTTTGGGAATTTTCTTGTTCACAGGCGTTTCATTTTTAGCAATCATTTTTAGAAATCTCGGAATTACATTTGGACTTGGATAAAGTTCAACATCAGAAGCAAAAACAAAATGCGTTTGTGCTGATTCACGAGCTATATTACGTGCTACATTGATGGGATATGGAAGCTCTTTTTGATTTTTATAGAGGGCACTACTTGATATGTTGATATATGGCGGTGGTTGGGTACAGTTAGATAGATTGCTCCAGTTAGATGTACTTGATAGAAACGGAATCTATAAACAAAAGAATATAAATGTTAAGTTTACTTAAAGCCGTACTTTTTGAAATTGTACTTTATTCTAATATTAAGACTGCGATTTATCAGAAAGATTATTCCTTTGAACCTAGTCTTATTATTGAAATATTGTAGTGGGAAATTTGGAGCAAAATCAGCAAGTAACGTAAGAAAATTTACTTCTACCTTATCTGGCATGTGATTAGAATCAAAGAATATATGAAATGATACGAATTGTTGGACCAAGTCTGTTTCCGTACAATCTCTGAGATATGCTATTGAGTCGATTGTATTTCTGAAATCCTCTCCAGGAGCATATAGTGCTATGCTAACCTATTTAACAAAATATATACATATATATATATATATATATATATATAAACATTTAGTATTTTATCATTAAATTTATATGTAGTGTAGCTAAATAAGTTCATTTTAGTACGAATATACGTATATCGAGATTAGTTATGCCAGGTTCTACTCGACGCTATGGAAAAATTCGTAGCTGTAAAACTGTTGTACTTATGAAACATTATCAAGTTTATTTTATACAAAACTATGTACAGGGTCCGAGAAAAGTTCTGTTACCAAGTACAAGTCTACCAAACTGTAAATGACAGGACATAAAAAATTAGAAAATGACATTTTTTTTATTGTCGGGAAGCTCAAAAAAGCATTATTTTCTAACGTTCATCATTTTTATTTTTTGATAATAGTATTGAAACTAACAGGGTCTATTTACCTCAAAATTCACAATCAGCTATTGTTCATGAACTGCAACATTTTAAAGTGAACAAAATGTTTGTATATTGCACCATATCGCGTTATAACGATACAGGCAGCGTTGCAGATCGCCACCGATCCGGTCGAAAAAGTCGACAAGAAGCAAAAAAATTCTGAGATTGCCCGTTTTGTAACGATAAATGCAACTGAGTACCGAGAAGGGTGTTGGAAGTTGTATTGCTGCCGTGGGTGCCTAAACAATTTGATTTGGAGCCGCAAAATTCCAACAAGACTCAGAATTGTCTCATCGAGCCAAAGTTAATCAAGGGTTTTTACAGAAAATGTTCCACACTTCATTTCATACGAAACAATAGCTCGCGAATTCAGCCGATGCGAATCCACTATATTTCTTCGTTTGGATTGCTAGACGTAAGAGTGTAAACTAACAGAAATGAGAACAAAGATTCCATAACAGCACCTTTGTGCAGCGTTCCATTTCTTCATTCCCAGACTTCGCGGATAATCAAAGTAAACGGACACCACATCGAATAATGAGCTAAAATTTATTGATTATAATCTATTTTTTATGAATTTGGAATAATTTGGAACAAGAGTATTGAAGTTCTGGCGTTTCGAATCGGTAAGAGAATCCTAGGACCCTGTATAATAAACATTTATCGTTTAGGTGTATAAATGAAACAACAAATTTCTACTTACTGGACCTTGCCATTGTTCTACAACTGGTATTATGTTTTCTAAGAATGTAAAATCTCCATGCGTTGTATACGTGATACTTTCATGGCACTTGAACTGCCTAAACGGTGTCACGTAATTATATAATATCCAATAACTTCCGCGTTGTTTTATTTTTCCTAGATAGAAAAGGCAGTTAGAATTAGATTACCTTACAAAATAGAAAAATTTACAAGCGATTGTAGTAAACATAAATAAACGCAAACCAAAATCACACAATCTGAACCTTTACATTTTAACCGCTATATACACATTTTTTTAAATGAAAATGCTGTATTACTTTAAGGCGTAATAAATTGTGTATTAATTATTAGATGAGTTAATGTATTTCCAAAACACCTATAGATGACAAGAGCAAACAAATGCTTAAAAATGACAAGCTTAAAAAAGCCAGACCCGGGCAGATACGTATTTCCAGCATTATCGGAGCTTAGATCAGTACTTTTTTTTAGTAGCTCATCCATAGTCTACGACCTAAATAACTACACCACATCTAGATATTAGGCTATTTTTCGAATTTGTGGGTTTTATATTCCGTCCAACACGCATAATATTATATGTACGAAATGATATCAGATTTTAATATATCAATCCCCATTAATTCGTCATATAGAATTAGCTTATACCCACTAAAGCTGATTATTAATAAGAATGTTTTAAAATTAGTATTTTAATACGTAAATTACTTGTGCGCTAATTATTGGTATGATTAGTCTATTTCTAAAGCACCTAAAGATGACAAGAGCAATCAAATAATTTAAAAAGGCGAGACCAGGGCAGGTACGTATTTCCAGCATTAGGAGAGCTCTCATCAGAACCTTGTTTAGTAGTTCACCCATAGGCTACGAACCAAATGACTACACCACGTCTGAACTTTAAGCTAGTTTTCCTCCATATTAAGCTAAGTCAAGCAATTCGTCTCAATTGGGTTTGTTCTATTTCGCCTACCTGTTAAAAGAACTCGGTAAATAAACTAAACGTAACGTTTATACAATTTGAAAAATGGCTTAACATCCAGACGTGGTATAGTCATTTAGGTCGTAGACTATTGACGAAGTACTAAAAAGGGTACTGACGACAGCTCGCCTAATGCTGGAAATATGTATCTGCCCTGGTCTGGCTTTTATAAGCTATTTCTTTGCTCTTGTCATCTCTAGGTGCTTTGGTAAGAAACCCATCTAATAATTACTTTTTTTTTCGCTTTTGAAAGACTATATTTATTTCAGTATTTGAAATTACTTGACATTACGTGTGCGTTTTTATTATTTACTACAACACAAAAGCGTAGGCGAAGGAAAAGAAAAATAAAACAAGTTTATATGCAAAAACTTACTGCTCAAAGATTTGTCTAAACAAGATGTTAATTCTTGGACACGGCTATAGGGATCTTCCAACTCTTCCAGATTAATCATACTATTGATTGTTACATCTTCTCTTCGAAAATTGGATGTCTGATTTAAGTGAATATGAATCAGCGTCAAATATATCAACAATTTTGTTATAGTAATTTTCTAACGTTGGATACTGTTTTTGTATTTTTTTTCTGTATAATCGTTTTTCTGATACAAGACATTGTGCTTATAATTTGAAATATTCGGAACACGTTACAAAATATATTTAGATCCCATATTGTGGTTATTTAAACGAAAGTCTATAAGTAGTGTATGATAATCCACAAATTTAAGTCCTGGATGGATTCCCAAGAACTCCCTAATTATATTTATTCCGACTCATTTAGGTAATCTCATCTGGTATAGATCATCGGATCGTTATAGTTGATCATCGTCATCGATCGATTGAAATGGATGTCATTGAGCCAATCGACCTACAATCTCATAGGCCTGATCAAGTTAATGAGATCGATGAAATAAACCGTCGGGTCCTTACAATCGAAGAGTAACAAAAACAACTTGCAGACTATCAGAAGAAACTTAAGAAGAATCTTTAAAATGCTTTCGATATGCCTAGACCTGAATAACGTATTCAGTGCTTTGCCAGCAGAATTTGATAAGGCATGCTTAGAAAATCAAAATTTAAGGTCAGAAAAGTCTAAACGAATGTGACGGAAAAAATCTAATCATGATAAACCAAATAGAAAGAAACTAAAAATTACAAAACTAACAAATATTAAAATAGAGACTCCCAAAACCACGCTCCGCGTCTATATCCTCAGCACTTGCTGACATAAACACAAGCAATATAGACAAAGTTACCCGCATGACTCCTAACCATAAACGAGAAAGAATTAAGCGGAAAGCTTCCCAGAAACAATCTCTTCTACAATCAACAATAAACCTATTTGCAACGCAATCAACAGCTTCGAGATCTTAAGTGACGAAACAGCTAATTACGATACAGAGCTTCAGAATACTGATGACTACGATATGTAAACCCATGACTGTCGAAGCAAAAAAATAATAATCCACAAAATAATATACTTCGGATCACAATAAGGAAACATAGTTCCTGGTCGCAAATATACTTAGAGCTCATCAAGCGTACCTTAAAAATTACCAAAGCAGTATCTAGTACACAAGGCATTCGTATATAGCCAGTAACAAGCGATGATTATCGCATCACAAAATGGTTCGATCACGATAAAATAGAATATTTTACATATAAATTAAAGGAAGACAAGTTACTAAAAGCAGCATTAGGGGAATTCCGAATTAGGTTGAAATAAAATATGTCGCGGAAGACCAAAGTAGCGAGCCTATTGAAGCAATCTGACTTACAAGGAAAATGGATAGTGAAAAACAAACGCTTTTATTTCTCACCATCTAATTTCTTTGTGTGGTGGATCCATCCACTTCCGTTAGTACTGATAGAATTAGAAAGAAAAATGAAAGACATCTACACTCCATTTGTAGACTACGCATTAAAATTAACCCATTGAAAAGAAGATTTGAGCTGGCGCAATGTGGCAGATGCCAATTACATGGCGATGCGCAAAGCTATTGCACAGCGCAACCAAAATTTGTTAAATACGGCAAAGATCACTGAAAACAGTGCCCAAAGAAAGACAAAACTACACCAGCAAAATGCGCGAACTGTGGTGGACCATACACAGCAAATTATGGCGGATGTGAATTCCGACTCAGAAATCAACAAACTCTTATCAGCAATAAAATGCATCCTATTAAAATTTCGCTGCTGCAGTCAACTCTAATCAAAACACAAAGCCAGCAATGTTAAACACACCAGCATCCCAGACTACAACACAAAGCTTAAGCCATAGTAACTCAAATAATGAAAAGTCACTAAGAGCAAAGCCACTAAGAGCAAAGCCACTAAGATCAAAGCCACTGATCTAAATTCGTCTTGCAAAATTTGCTAAAACTTTACTAACAGATGGCAACGGTCATCATTAACGTTAACTCCTCCTTTTAAGCAAAAATAAATCATGAATTACAAAACAAGAAAGCCATCGAGTACATCGTAGGTGACACTCGGAAAGACAAGCACCTCAAATGCGCATTACTCACCCCTTAAAATAACTCAGCGCAAATTCAGATTAAGTGGACTAAAGGCTAAAGCCTGGTCACAACGATCCAAAAACAGGAAGCATGAAGTAATCTCATCTGGAGGTGTGGCACACTACTGAAGAATAGTTTATAGGTTATACTATTTGTATTTTATACCCAATCTTTGAAAAAGTTTAGCCACAAAGGAGCAAATACATCAGGTGACCAAATTTTCACATTTTAGAGGAGGGGGGAGAGTGGGGACAGCTTGCAGATTTATAGGTCTCTAATGGGAAACATGAAAAAATGAACTGTTGCATGTGTGAATAGTAGATTAACTTGTTGAAATTTTAATGGGCTACATATTAATTCTTAAAGAAAAATGATTTTTCTATGAGACAAAAAATGCACTTTTTGCATTGAAGTAAAATACATTATCATACATTGCACACGTATTGAGCACTTTGCACACTCATGTATCTTTGTATTTATTAAAAAATTCGATTATTTAGAATGTGCATTATTTGATATACTTATTTAAAAAAAAATGTACCATAACGAAATACCCCAAGATTTTTAAGTAAATTTAAAACATGTTTGCTTAGAGGTTCATAAATTGCACTAACCGTTAAATCTGCCTTTTCTAATTACCTTATTAAGTACACTGGAACCATGGACAAATTTGGTATCAGTTGTGGTTAGTTTGGTGTTTTTCATTTTTTTGCTTGGACCATTTTCACTAAAAACAAAGACATTGTCTGTAACAAAATCTTCCACCAAAGCTTCCTTTAAAAGCTCAACTGTTGTTTTTTTTTTACTTGGGATATATTTCCACTAATGCCAAGCTTGGTGGTGTAAATTTCAACAACTTGGTTTTGACAACAGCATATAAAAATAAAATTTCAGAGGTCGGACAATGACTGGAATATTGTTTCGGCCTATGTTGAACCCGAGAAAGTTAGCGACGTTTTGTTTTCCAACTATGTTCCATGTAACCGAACGAGAGAGAAGTTCCAAAATTCGGCTATTAATTAATTGAAACATATATTTGAAGGCGCTGAGTTTCCTCCAGAAATCTGGGCGAAAATATAGCATCGCTGGCTTATACTACGAATGGACGTGAGTTATTTCACGCACACCAGAAAAGTTCTTATAATAAATCGCGTCTATCAATTTGCATATTTAGTGATTAAAAATTCAAATGGATGTTTATATTAAAATAAATAATAGTACAAGTGAACCAAAATAATAAATGCACAACAGAAAAGAAAACAATAGTATTTACGAGCGACATATCTCTAATTATAGAGGGCAATAGTACAATTTTAGAATTTTAAAATCAAGTAGTCATTATTATATATAACTAACAAACCCGGCATTCGTTGTTTTGCCACCACCTGCTCCTCATATTTGCCTACGGCGCCTACAGAATTCCCGCGCCGAGCAACATGGTCTAATTGCCGCGTCATGCCCTAATTACCACAGCCTTGCCGCGGCTAGTGCTATGTCTAATTGCCGCGGCCTTGCTGTGGTCAGCGACATGACCTAATTGCTGCGGATTATTCGCGAACAGCGATATACCATGATTGCCGCAGCTTGGCCCCGGTCAGCTCTGCGATTGCCGCGACGTGCGGCCGCGTGCTGCAGCGTCACCTATTTCCGAGTTACAACAAAGTGGATAGAATAAAAATATTCTTTGTACTGAAATACCGACGTAAGTTTTCATGGTGTAGAACCTGATGTAATGCAGTGCCATCTAGTGGCGGGTTACAACAATGTGGATACCATAAAAACATTCTTCCTGAAAAAATACATATATCTGTCAAGGTTCATGATGATCGGTCTAACGGTGTCGAAGGCTATTAGTCTCAAT